>WYDI02013575.1:0-56241 GCA_009867235.2 Psittacus erithacus
GTCTCTGCTTCCTCCTGGCTTCCCCTCCTCCCTGGCAGAGCATGAGGCTCAGAAAGTCCTTGGTCAGAGTAAACATTGTAAGCAGTAGCTAAAAACATCGGTGTTATCAGCAGTGTTCCCAGACCAAAAGTCAGAAACACAGCACTGCCCTAGCTACTAAGAAGGAGAAAAATGACTGCTACTGCTGAACCTAGGACAGATTGGAAGGGACCTTAAGATCATCTAGTTCCAACCCCCCTGCCATGGGCAGGGACACCTCACACTAAACCATGTCACCAAAGCCTCCGTCCAGCCTGACCTTCAGCACTGCCAGGGATGGAGCATTCACAACTTCCTTGGGCAATCCATTCCAGTGCCTCAGCACCCTCACAGTCAAGAACTTCTTCCTTATATCTAAGCTAAAGTTTGTAGTTTTGAGAAAGACATGTTTAAAATGAATAAGTATAGAAAACAAATGTTTAAAATAATATTTCAGAGTTTGACATACCCTTTGTAACACACAGTCATTAAGTAGACAGTAGTAGAATGATTGCTTTGTTTAATTTACTTTTATTACTGGCAGGATGCAATCACACTAATGGCAAGTTTGTGCCCTGCTCCCAGTCATACAAAAAGTTGTGTTGACAGTAGCCAACCTGCATGAAATCAATCTTGCTTCTTTAATGTGAGAATCTCTTGTAGGGTATTAGGTATGTAAATAGCTGTGCAGAAGTCCATCTTGGTATGCCTTCTTGAAATGGAAAATCATGAAGAACCAGGATTTCTTGCATTTTGAAGAGTTGCTTGTATTAATGTGAGATTGTTTACCACAGGCTTTGCTTCCCACACGGCGCTGGTTTAATACAGTGTTGGATGACTCCCACCTTGTTGTTCATTGTTACCTGTCCAGTCTTGCTAAAAGAGAGAAGGAGAGTCATCTCTTCTGTCAGGTGAAATGCAAAGTTGTTGAAAATAACTTTTTCATTCTGATGCAGCTCTACATCCTTCAATCGTTTTGTTTTGTATTTGTTAAGGCAGGTTTTTCTGATGGATGCAAACTCGATGTTGATTTAAATCCTTCAGACAGTAGTTCTTTCCTAACTGTACCTGTGTGTGTGACTGCTCTTACATTTCTGGCTCCGTTTTTGAACAGTTCTTTAAAGTACAACCTAGAAAACAGTGCAGCTTCTGGCATGCTTTACCCCACATGTTGCAGTAGTTGTCACCAGTGCATTCTTCTGTGCTTCATTCTGATCTCAGACTGCTCTGCCTAACAGTGCCTTTGTGTTTCACTACTGTCCTTCAGTTTACTCAGTCCATATACAGTATATTGGTTTTCTGTGGCAGGAGCTGAAGATCTGTCCTGTTTCCTGCATCTCAGCTGCTTTTTCCTGCTGCTTGCTGTCTCCAGTCTCTGGCATTTGTTCAGTTTCTCTGAGGGTCAGTACTGATGGAGCACAAAGCTAGCAGCAGATCTGAATAATTTTCTTCTCCCAAGTTAAATAATCTCACTGAAAGGTAGGATAAGTTCTAGAGCTGACGTCAGAGAGGGTAAGGGGGAGCAAGACCTTTCCCTTCTTTGGTAGCAGCAAGCCAGAAGTGGGGTTCAGTATCTCAGTGGACCTCTGGCTAGATCACCTTAGTGTGATTAGTTTCAGTTTCAGGTCCTAGTATGTAAAAGAAACTGCATTGGTTGTGGGCAGTGCTGTAATTTCTATGGCTTGTAAATGAGATAACAAAATTGTTTTATGCAGTAGCCAAGTATAAAACTTAGACACAACTTCTTAGTCCATTTCATCTAGAACTTTGAGGAGCTCTTGTTTGTACATGGTGCCCAGATTTGTCCTTTTAAATTGTGTTTTTGTTTGTGGTAGAGTGTCTCTTATCTTTAATCCACTAATTTATATGGATGATGTTTCAGCTTTTAGATATGCTTAAATTCTACACTGGCTTTGAAATCAATGATCAGACTGGAAATGCTTTGACAGAGAATGAGATGACAACTATTCACTATGACAGAATTACTTCACTACAGGTAGGCAGACAGTGAAGCACTTACGGGAGGGGAAGGGTTTGGTTTTGTTGGTTTCGTCCAATTTGTGTCTGGAATAGGCATTAATTTAATATCCAAAGTGAACCCCTTATTTTTCCTTTTGAGTTACAGGAATAATTTTAACTTGACTTTCTGTACCATATTGAATACACTCAACACTTCAATACTATGTGTGCAACTATAACTAAATACTATGCTCTGGCAGAACGACCATTTTTGGTTTAATATTGTCAAGGTGAACTGCTCCCATTAAATCCATTCAGAATGGAAAATTAAGTGCTGTAGGAACTTAACGTACAATTATGCAGCAGGTGGCGTCATTTCTTCAAGATCAGTACGTACGTATGACGATAGCAGTAGTGGTCCCTTGTACATAACAGACAAAAATTAACATTACTTGTAATCATATAAAAATAGCTACACTTTTCAGAATTTCCCCCATCGATTTTAACAAAAAATTTAAAAGAAGCAGTCCATGCTTTTAGTTGCCTGCCCCTTATGTTTTAATGACAGAACAAGTGCTGATAGGAGAGTGTGTAAAAAAGAATAGTATCAGAAGCACAAGGGTAAGAGATAGGTGGTGCTAACTAAGAAAAATGGAGATTTCCCCAGGTTTTTACTTCTGTCCTCATAGCGCCCACAGGTTGCTATGTGTTAGGAATCATAAGCTATGCTTTTTTATTAATATTTAGATTGTTATTAAATTGTTTCGTTAGTATGCTTACATTCTGTTTTGGGGCATGGGTCTTTTGTAGAGGGCAGCGTTTGCACATTTCCCAGAGTTATATGACTTTGCACTCTCAAATGTAGCTGCGGTGGATACTCGTGATTCACTGGTGAAGTTATTTGGACCCCTTAGGTAAGTTACTAAAATGAAATTTAACATGAAACTGCAACTCTTTGTTCTCAGTAGGTTTTAATTTAACAAATTGCTAGCCTTTTGTCTTTCTGACTTTCCATGGTGCCTTTACATCTGCTGAAATAGGGAGACAGGGAGAGTTCGTGTCCACTAGTAGAAAAATACTAGAATTCCAGTTTAAAAAAAATGCTTCTATTTTCCTTCTTTTATTTATGAATGTGCAAAGGCCCTAACTTTCTATAAAATAGCTAGCTGCTTAAAGTAATTGTAGCAGTATTTAACTTACAGTAGTTAACCTCTAACTTTTTTAATTTGGCTTTTTTTACTTTGTCTTGTACAAAAACTACAACAGAAATTATAAAAGTGTGCCTCTGTATTAACTGTGCTGTATTGTTATGCTGTGATTTAAAGGGTAACAGTCTGTATTTTGACAGAGGCAGTGTTTGCTCTGTTGTTTGGTTCTCCATTCAAGTACACATCTTGAAACAGTAAAAAATATTCATGTCTTGCTTTGCTTATTGTGGGTGAGTGGTTCAGCTTATACCTGTGGCTGAACGCACTTCCCCCATGGAAGTGTTCTAGATCACTTTCTAATAATTCCAAAAATATTTTAAATATCTCAAACTTCACTTAAAATACTGATCTGTTAAGTTTTGCTCTTTGGAATTAATAGTTGGATTTTTTTTTTTCTTTAAGAAAAAAGAAAGCTATGGTACATGCTGTCCTTGGTTTTATGTCAAATGATCATTGACCCAAGCTTGTTTTTCCTTCTGCTGTGCAGCTCAAATGTTCTTCACCAGGTGGCATCGTATCTCTGCCTGCTGCCATCCCTTCCAGAAGGGGAAGACTCAAGCTATGGAAAGGAGTTTCTTCTGGAGCTGCTGGTAAAAACATAGTTAATACTGCTTGCAGTTTTCTTTTGCAAACTCAGGGCAGCTAAATCTAGCAACTACACTGTGGTAAAGTAGCCATTTAGAACCTTTAGCTGAATTGCGTGTGAACCACAGCAGTGTTTTAGTAGTAATACTAAAATGGGGTTTAAGACCATAAAAATGAAGCATTTGAAAATGCTTATTTATAAAGGTAGTTTTCCTGAGAAACTAGGATGTGTGTGTTTGGTGTAGTTGTGAAGGTTGTAAAAGCCTTAAAAAAAAAAACCAAAAACAAAACAAAAACAAAAAACAAACAAACAAAAAAAAAAAACAGAAAAGAAAAATTTGTAAAAAAAAAAAAAAAACAAAAACCAAAAACCAGAATCTCAGAAACAGTTCTGGAAAAGTTGATCTAGTAACCTGTTTGTCCCCTTTAGAAATAAGAAATCTTCTAAAGTAGATCTAGGTACTCAGTACCTATTTGATTCCTTGAACCCCTTTGAAGTACCATTTTGGTACATCATGGTATTTGGATATTCAGTGTATAACAATATTACTGTGGGATTCTACTCTTGATATCAGTGTTAGAATGGCATAGCTGTTTTTAAAAAAATTTTTTATAGGGTTATTTTGTGGTTGTTAATTTCTTTAAAAATCGTTCCCTTAATTTCCTAAGGTTTAGACATGATGTTTATGGATGCCATATTTGTTCAGATGACATTGTAGTATTGGATAGATTTTTTTTTTTTCTTTTTTTTTTTCTTTTGCTGAATGTGCAGTGTGAGTTAATAGCATTAACTGTTGACCACATGCTTAATGGAGAAGCAGATAAATTTTATTGGAAGCTGATTTTCTGCTAAGCCTTGACTGAATATTTTCAGTTTGGTTGTGTCATTTTGGGTCTGCGGTGTAGCCAGATGATTGGTTGACTCCTGTACTATGACCAATAGTTGGACTATGTGTGTGTTCATCTTCTAGTTTCATTGTTTGTATTTAGTTATTTTATTAAAAAACCCCAAAACAAACAAAAAAAAACCCAAAACAACAACAACAAAAACCCCTAAACAAACAAAAAAACCCCAAACCAAAACAAACCTAAATGTATTAAAGGAGAGAAAATGACAGGTGACCACTAGCAGTCTTGTGGATCAGTGTGCATATTTCAAAAATAGCTTTATTTTCCCTTTTTGACTTACAGAAGTTTAAAATACATCGTTTCTTTAGGTTTCCCGTCATGAGCGACGAATATCTCAAATTCAGCAGCTCAACCAGATGCCACTCTATCCCACAGAGAAGATTATTTGGGATGAAAATATTGTACCAACTGAATATTATTCTGGAGAAGGTATGATTAGTAGTTGAGTAAATGC
Source organism: Psittacus erithacus (assembly GCA_009867235.2). Classification (NCBI taxonomy): domain Eukaryota; kingdom Metazoa; phylum Chordata; class Aves; order Psittaciformes; family Psittacidae; genus Psittacus; species Psittacus erithacus. Next base: position 5,134 of record WYDI02013575.1, read on the forward strand.
TGAAGAGGACAGTAGATGCTGCAAAAAAAGGCAGTTGTGATGTTTGGGTTCATTCTGTCTTTGGAACTTATGCACAGTACTTTAGCATCTTCCAGTATCTTGGAGTGAGGTTAGCTTTTATGAGTTGTGAGTCGGGAGCCTGAGGTGAAATTGTTAGCAGATTTATAGTGGAGTTAAAAAGAAATCCAAAGGCCTATGTTTGCAAAAACATTTACGTGCTTCTAGTCTGGGTAACAGATACGGTATACCACCAGGTGTGGCACGGGTAGTTACTGTAAGGCGAGACAGGTTGTAAACATGCAGCAGAAAAGCTGTTGTCTGTACTTTGCTCTTAAGTATGTTCATTAAAGCCTTTTCTTGTTGTTTTTGGGGTTTTTTTGGGTTTGTTTTTTTTTTTAAGTGATGGAATTAGCACTGATTATCTTCCTCTTATTTTAAGGTAGTTGTGTTACACATACTCACTGAAATGTAGTATATGCACTCTAAATTCAGAACCTAGTGTTCTTGCTCGATGTTCTCATGATCAAGCAAACTGCAGGTATTGTAAACAAGGAGTTAGGTAGTTTTAAGCTTTTCAATGAGCAACACTTATTTTTGTCTAGCTACTTTTAAAAGTATTAATGTGAATCATGAGAATTTTCATTAGGAATGTAAAAACTTTAATTTGGAGCATGGAAATTCCAAATAACAACATATATCTTTAAAGACTAGTACAAAGTATGTTTCTGGTTTGAGCACAGAGTATTCAATACCCTCCTTCATATAGTTTTAATTCAGAGATTTTTTTTTTTGTGTAGGTATAAGCCTTAAATTCAGCTGCTTAGCATAAATGAGATTTTTTGTTTTGGATAAATTCTCTGTGAACAAATATTGCTGACAAGAAAGATATTTTTTTGAAGCATTTTGTCTGCAGACTGTCATAAGCATTTTTCAGTTTTGCTTCTCTTAGTTTCAGTTTACAGTTTCTTTCCACATATTCTCCAGCCCTTATTTCAAACAAGACAGTTTTATTTTCACGATCTTTTGTTTTTTGTCTTGCTAAAAGTAGCTAAATTATTTTAGTCCAAGAAAAATAGAAGTAATGTTTCTGTTTTCTGCTAAGACATGAGGGAAGGAAAGTCTATCTGATAACAACCTTAAAGAGGTGTTGCTGCAGGCCTTGCCCTTTGTGCTTATAACTAGCTTTACTGGACTGGGTTTGTTACTTAGTGTTGGGAAATGTGTTAAAGTATTTTATCACTATAAGACTTTCTAGAATAGAAATTGCCGTGTTCTACCGCCTTTTTTCACTACCATTGTATCTTACTGCATGTGAAAGCCAATATGAAGTACATGTACCAGTGAAATGTTTCAACGATAACATTGTGAGTTACCAAAGCTTGATGTTTTCACAGGTCTTGAGCATAGATGTGAAGCTGGGACATTAGTCCTGTAGTGTTAAATGAGTAACATGTAATAATTTTTATTATGGAAAATTTGCACCTAAGACTATCCTAAAGGTGTGCAAGCTTTAAAACCTGTCTAGGAATTTTAATACTCCTTGTTTAGTTAGATCTAATCTTCTCATGTTTTTCATTCTTATGAAAATAGAAAAAGTAAATAAAAAAAGAAATCTATGATCAGTAACAGAAACTTCTGAGGAAAGTTGTGTGTTAAAAACTGATTTCTTCGTTTAAAACTTTTTTCTACATTAATGTTTTTTTGTGGGTTCTAATAAACAAATGACTGGAGTTGGGGAATTGTTGGATAATTCTTGGGGTTTATTAGTTAATGAGCCTTTTTCATTATTATTTAATGCTGGCTTAATTGTTGCATTACCAAAAAACTCTTAATTTGCCCTTCATTTGTTTTTTATAAATTCAGTTATGTTGTCTGAATACAGGGAAGGATTCAGTCTTTATGTAGTTCACTGCATTCCTGCCAGAAGGCTGAAAATTAATTTTGTGCAGGTTCATTTCACGAAAATGCGAAAAATGTGTGCTTTTTAGAGGCCTGTATTTATAAAAGGGGGTAGTTCTTAGAATCTCCCAGGGTAACAGTTATGGTAGTTATAGAATAACATATATATGAATTCTTAGAACCAATATATTACTTTATGTACTTTTTCTTTATCCATCAAATATCTCTTCCTTTCTACCCTCATCCTCTTAGGCTGTCTTGCACTTCCAAAACTGAATCTGCAGTTTCTCACTCTCCATGACTATCTGCTGAGGAACTTCAATCTTTTCCGCTTGGAGTCTACCTACGAGATCAGACAGGACATTGAAGATAGTGTCAGTAGGATGAAACCATGGTAATATTTATTAACTAATGCAAACCAGTAATGCAAACCAATTAATCTTCAATTGTAATCAAAGTGCATTTGAAAATGAGTAATTTATATTGTATGTATACTCAATACATAGTAACAAATGTATTTAAAATTATTACACAGATACTACTTCATCCATAAGGTTTTGCAACCCTGTGGGATGATTTTATAGGGGTGTGTTTGTATGTATCCCTGTAGATGTGTTAAGACAGTATGCTGGATGCTAGCAGCCAATCTTTGTTGTGTTAAGGCAGATGAGTTTTCCAAAAGTACTAAGCCTTGGCTGACATTACAAAATCTGGAACCTTACCACCACCATTTTTGGTCTATGAGAGGTGTTACTGAGTAGTCTTGTATTTGCCATCTGCCACATTTTGATCCTCTTCAGTTTTCAAGGGATCATTTGGTGCCATATCTCTTATACTCAGTACATTTTTTATTTTTATAATGCCAGCATAAGTTGCTTTAGTTTCTTGAAAAATAAAGAATAAGTCAGTTCGTGTTATGCTTCAGTTCTAAAATGCAGGAGTACATGAATCTGCATCAGTAGCATGTAAAATTAAGACTTCTGCTTTTTGTCTTAGAGCTGACTGTGAGGTAAACTGTTTCACACTTTAGAAAAAGACTGAATCTTTTATCAGATAATCACTTGAAATTTCTGGTTTTGAGGTTTTTGTTGTTTGTTACAGGTTATCGGAATATGGAGGTGTGGTCTTTGGTGGATGGGCTAGGATGGCACAGCCCATTGTTTCTTTCACAGTGGTGGAGGTAGCAAAGCCCAATATTGGTGAAAACTGGCCCATGCGAGTACGAGCAGATGTTACCATCAATTTGAATGTACGAGATAACATCAAAGATGAATGGGAAGGTACTTAAGTTCTTTGAAATAAAGTAATCAAAATAGGTGCCCATCAAAATACACTTTGATGTAATCTTATTTGTAAGACAGGTTATTTTAATCAGGGAGGCAGATTTGCCGATCTTTACAGTGTTTAAAAGTTAGTTACTCAAATTCCAAGTCTGAGAAGTTTATCCTTTCCTAAAATGAAGATTGTATTGACAGTGTTAAAGGATTTGCATGTTCATTGGGAACAGAATGTTTCCTATTTCAGCCTGATGTCATTCAGTTTCTTAATGGAAAATTCTGCCCTTTACAGGGAATGTGGAAAAGTAAGTTAGCATTTTAAATTAATATGCATGCTAGTAATGTCATATTGGAAAGATAGTGGGGAATGTAATACCTGTCTCATATTCAAGCAAGGAGGACAGATTGTGATTAAATTCAAGCGAATGCATTTTAGTAGCTTTCAGTATATTTAGATGTTGTTAGGAAGAGATGATTGTACTGTTAGTACCAAATACCATTGTTTAGAAGTGTACACAGGTGACAGTTCCTCTGCTTGAAGAACTGAACTTCAGTTGACTGCGTTGGCAGGTGGCGCAGAAGCATGTACTTGTACTTGGATTATCAGTAAATGTCACTCCCTTTTGTTAGAGAAACCTGTTAAGTGTGCTGTAGCTGCATAATGTGATTACAGGTCACATACACAAATGCTAAAGTTGGAGCATATCATAAATAAGCAGATGCAAGTTTGGGAACGTAGATTTCTATTAAAGTAGAAGACTTGGGAGGATGGCAGCAGACTTCATCATACCGAAGGTATCTATATAGTGGCACACCTGGCTTTTTAAATACTAGAACAGCCTCTGTGATCTCAAAAGCAGTAATGCTTTAACTTAATCAAACCTAGGTGAAGAATTCATGAATCGTTTCCTGACATAACAGGGTCTTGATGAAACTGCTTTAGGTTGGATAATATCCTGTGTGTTATGAGAAATTATTTCTCTTGTATGAAAAATACAGCATATTTTTACTAAATTTTGAAGGTGTCTTGAGTATGTGAGAAACTGTAGATATTCTGGAGAAAAGGATTAGTGTTTATGCTGGTGAATTGGAGAAACTGCATATTAACAGTAGGGTGTAGTTCACTGTGATGAATATTAAGATACTAAACTTAAGCAAGAACGAGTCACTGCACAAATGCATGTTGTAGTAATGACTTGTTAAGCAGTAGCTCTGCAGAATGGAAAGAGACCGAGTTCTTAATTGCTCAAAAGCAAATGTGGCTTCACAAGAACCTGTTACTGCTGAAGAGAAAAATAAAAACACTCAACCAAGTCATATTGAGATTCATAAACTGGAGTGCAGCCTGGAAGACAAGTAACTTGGTTAAGTGATCTTTTGCCTTTCTATGTAGATAACTAAGCTTTGTTTAGGATTTTCTGCCCTAGTTGTAGGCACTGCACTTAAATAGTTGTAGAAAAAAAAAGAAAAAAAATTAGTACAGAAAAAAGGAATAAGAGATTAATGACACACTTGAGGTAAGACTGAAAATACCTAGGTTGTGTGTACCCTAACTGAGATTATTTCAAGACAAGCCTGTTGTCACGAAACAAGCAGTCAGTTTCTCCTTCTCATACCTGAGATCAGTGTGCAGGAATAGTGGAAAAGCTGAAAGTATCCTGTGGTTTTGTCTCCTCCAAGTTAAAGGCATATGTTGAAACAGAACACATTCTTTTTTAAACAGGTGAGATTTTACTTAAATTTTTGTGGACTCTGTTGTGTGTTTGTATATGTATATGTGTGTGTGTGTGTATGTATAAAGGAATAGAGAAAGGAAGTGACATTTGATCAAATCACTGAATGCTGCTCTTTAAAATCAGGTCTCCGTAAACATGACGTCTGCTTTTTGATCACGGTACATCCTACACAACCTTATGGCACCAAGTTTGATCGACGACAGCCTTTTGTTGAGCAAATTGGCCTGGTGTATGTCAGAGGCTGTGAAATCCAGGGCATGTTGGATGAGAAAGGACGTGTTATTGAAGAAGGTAAGATGTACCAAAACCTGTTTGAAATATCTTTTTTTTTTTCCCTTTATTTTTTTTTTTTAATATTTTATAACAGCCTAGTTGTTGATTTGCTTCTCTTTTAACCAGTGCTTATTGAATCGTTACCTACTTGAAAAAAGCAAAGCAATTCCATAAGCAGCCATAGAAAGGTTAACTAATTTCCTCTGGTGAAATCTGATGTATAATTAATTTCATTATTAAATGAAGTTAATTGATTTTAATTAATTTAAATTAAATTTAAATTTAAATTTCCATTTAATTAAAATCTAATTAAAATTTTTAAAATAATTTAAAAATTAATTTAATGTCAATTTAATGTCATTTAAATTAATTAAATTCAGTGCATTTCAGTTTTGGGAATAAAATAGCTTAAAAACTCTGTTAGAAATGGGATGAAAAGATGACATAAGGATGTTTGTAATGCCATGCAGAAATGAGTTTCATCATAGAATTTTCTAAATTTCATTTTAGGAATCACTTATTTGAATGATAACCTGCTTTTAGCACTAATTCGAATTCTGTTTTTACTGTTTCATTATGGGCAGGACCTGACCCCAAACCAAGACTTAAAGGGGATTGCAGAACATACAGAGTATTTCTGGATCCCAACCAGTATCAACAAGACATGACCAATACAATCCAGAATGGAGCAGAAGATGTTTATGAGACATTTAATATAATAATGAGAAGAAAGCCAAAAGAAAACAATTTCAAGGTAAGGTGCTTGCTCATTAACTGTTAGGATAAGAGTTTGTCTGAATATGTCAGAAATGGAGACATGTTCATTTTAGATGCGTGTAGGTAGGCTTCTTAGGTGACATTTGATCACTTCAGGAATTTGGAGCATTTCAGCTGGTGATGAGTTCCCCTTTCAGAGAACCATTGAAAGTAACTGAAAAGCAGACCATTCCTACCTTCACTTGAGTGCCTTTTCATTTCAGTCTTTTAACAGGTAGCCTACAAATTTTATTTGGCTTTTTGGGTTAAGAGAGTATGTGAAATGTTTTTGTTACATGATGTGATAGCAGACTGCAGGAAAAGGAGGAGTAACTAGTCAAAAGGTGGAAATTGGGGAAACCTGTTACCTTTTGGCAGCATCACTGGATTCTTACTGGGCTTTGGACGGTGTTAGATGAGGTTTTTAGCACTGATATATTTGATTGTCCTTACAGAGATTGTATGTGAACTGGAGCTTTGTAGGGTGAATGGTGCCTTTTTTCCTGAAAATATTTCTTGTATGCATGCTCAGTTTCTTTGCTGTTTAGACCTTTGATGTTCCTTGAGTTTTCGATTATGAAAATTCAACATGAATGACAAACTGCCTTTCTTTTGGTACCTTAAAATCATGCATTGTGTAATTGAGGTGATTTTCATTGTAAAGGATTCTGCAGCATGTCCTTTGCAGATAGAGAAAGAGGGAGGGGTGAAAACTTAGACTTTTCTGTATCTGGAAGGATGCCTCTGGTGTAAAACAGTAGCTTTTGGTCTGCACAGAGCATTCTGGTGCCATCTTGCTGTGGACTGGTATACTGGAAGTACTTCACAGAGAGTCCTTTATAACTTTACATTACCGACACTCCACCCCCCCCTTCCTGAAAAACCAAAAAACCCAACCAACCAAAAAGACTTACATGTTGCGTGTCTGGCAGGTTCATTTTACCTTATAAGCACAAGCTCCCTCTTCCAAAGCCAGTTGGTGTGCTGGTAGTATAGATCTGATTTTATTCACATATGAAGGCACTTTTGTGTAGTCAGAAGGAAAGTCAGTACTTAAATTTGCTCAGAATTGCTGTTAGATGAGAGTGTACTGTGTCCTTACAGCAATTTCACAGGCAAATCACAATGCAACCCATTCTATGCTGGTTTTTACTCAAGTCTCATATATTAATTTTTCAAGACAAACTAAGATATTTCCAGATTTATCACATTATTATCAATTTAGATGCAATAAGTCAGTGTTATTTGCAGCTCTTTCTAACTTCAGCTGGATAAAAATACCCTTTATAGAGGCTGACTGTTTAAGTAGGGATAATGATCACTTTGATTCCTGAATAATACAATGCAAGCAGTAAAAAGGCAGAGAATCCTGCTGTTTGGAGATGGATATGTAAATTTATGCTATCAGAATAAAATTCCATACTTTGTCTTGGCTGATTATTCTTTACAAGATCAGCATTTTTAAAATCTGTATTATATCCTGTTGTGGACTACTGATGCACTGTTTGCCATCTGTGTCCATGTTTGATGGCGTGGTAAGTTGGAAGATATGGAAATCAGCAAAGGTCTCCTATCCTCTGTCTCTTCTGTCAAGGAGCAGATGTGTGATGTCCTAATACCAACTTTCAAGTAAGATTTCTTGTTGAAGACTTGCTGCTGAAGTAGTCCTTTAACAGGAAAGCTAAAGTTTAGCTACCTCTTTGTTGAAATACACATCCTCTGTGTATGTCCAGGGTCTGGAGCATTGGTGTTTTCATGGGAGGGGAAAAGGAAAGAAAATACTGACATAACTACAAGTGAGTAGAAAAATTAATTTGGAGAGAAACTTAATCTGGCTCCAGGATGAAATCTGCAGGGCTGATAGAGAAATCTTAAGATGCATGAGCGTCTTTTATGTCTTTCTCTTCTCTTGCCCTCCTCTGAGTGTCCTGGAATGAAAATTCTACTGGTATTTATGGTCCTCTTTACTAAAAGAATAGTTGAATGTTTTGAGAATTATATGTTTTGACACTGGGGTTTTTTTTTGCATATATAAAAATATATACACAGAGTGTGTATATATTGACTCCATCTAACCAAACAGCTGTCAGGTAAAGACTCTTATATGCAAGGATTTAATAGATTTGATTAGTCTTCTTGTCATTATGTCTTGTTTTCTTAGTAAGAAGTCAATCTCCCCAGTCATGTTTTTCCCATTTTTCTAATTCACAGGCTGTTCTGGAGACTATTAGGAATTTGATGAATACAGATTGTGTGGTTCCTGACTGGCTGCATGACATCATTCTCGGATATGGAGACCCAAGTAGTGCACACTATTCGAAAATGCCAAATCAGATCGCAACTCTGGATTTTAATGATACTTTTCTGTCCATTGATCACTTAAAAGCTAGCTTTCCTGGATACAATATTAAAGTGACTGTTGATAATCCAGTTCTGCAAATACCCCCCTTCAGGTGATCTCAAAATTTCAAGTTCTTCTGATCTGGTATTCTTGCAGAAGTGTGATTCTAGGTGGAGTTGAGATCACTGTTTGAAGGGAGATGCTTTATTTTAAGAAAAGATGTTAATATTAAAATTAAGGTAGATATATAACAGGGTTTACTGTACCTACAGTGAGGCTCAGGACCAGCTTCTGCTCTGTTCTGTATAAAAATGGATCAGAGCATTGATTGAATAGATGGGAAAAGCAACAGTATGAGATAAAATGAAGAGACATTGGATTCACTTCTGCGTGATGCTATCTACCCTCTTCAAGTTCAGCCTAAAGATTTTTAATTACATAGCTTCCATACATGTTTCATTAAAGCAAGTGAAGAGCAGCAATTTCAGTATCAGCTAAAACTTCAGCGTTTTGAAACAATTCAATTAAAATAATTAAATCTGAAATCCCATATTGCTTATTCTATTTGGAAATACTTTCTGAAATAGGATGCCTACCTTCGTGCCCACTAAATGAGTTTTACATATTTTGTTTCATTGTTGCTGTTGTCCAGCATTTTTAGACTTGATTGTTCTGTCGCTCCTGGTGGACCTCCTCATATACTTCCATGGGAATTGAAATACATTTCCTTTTAAATGAGTAGATTTGACTGGCGAGGGAAAAGATGGCTTTTCCCTCTGCACCAGTTAGCTTTTATGGCTAAACTGAATCTAGAAAAACAGGAAGGTAATCTTCCATGCTGGTTTTGAAACGCTGCATGTAGAATATGTGCAGCGGAGGTACTAACGCTATATAATTGTATAAAAATAGTGTGAAGGTATTAAGGCAGGATAGCACACACCATTTACCGTAATGAACTAGTGTTCATTTTCAGTTTGTAGTTTAAAATACAGATATTCCTGTTTATGGAGAGCTGTTGGTCTTCCTATTGCTGCATTTGTCCTGCAAAGAGACAAAGAGGTTACTGCTGTTAAAGATGACTGTTGTCTGAAGATAACTGGATAGCCATTGAAATTCACTGTGACTTGTTTCCAAGTTGGAGAAACTTGGTAACATATGATGCAGAAGGCTGTAAAAAATATTGAAATGGGAGGATAAAAGGCTTCATGTGTTGGAGTAGTTAAGAACATGGATGTATCTTGTGTTTAAAAAAAAGAAAAAGGCATCAGTTCTAGAACAAGTTACAACCGCCGAACGGTGCTGGTGGCTTTCTATTGCAACTTTACTCCTGTCCCTTTCATTTTCGTTTATGAACTTTTTGCCTTCAGTGTTTTTTCCAGCTGGATCTCAGCACTGCTCCTGGCTTTTCAAGCTATGTAAAGAAGACTTTTGGCATACTTATTGTCAAATATGTTTTCTTAAAATTTGCTTCTTCAATTTATTTGTCATTTCTTTCCTTATCCACATTTGCAACTCTTTTTCCCCTATTGTGTGAAAGTTTGTCGTAATGGCGATGAAAGTCTTCCTGTATAAACTTCTAAGATAGTATGGTATCGTAGTCAATGTGCTGAAGCATAGCCTTAAATTATGTATTACAGGATAACTTTCCCAATAATGGGAGGTAAAGGAAAGAAAAGGAAAGAAGAGGATGGGAATGAAGAAATACCTGAAGAAGCTAAAACACTGATTGTAGAGCCTCATGTCATTCCAAACAGGGGACCATATCCATATAATCAGCCTAAACGGTAATCAGTAGATGAGAACTTATTTACAAATGGTAAAACATGCATAGTAGGTAATTTTCAGGAATACATGAAAAGTATTGTTGATCATAAATGAAACATCATCTTGTTTTCATTACCAAAAGAAGATTTGAATGAGAGACTGTTCTGTTTCACATTTAAGTCAAACTATTCTAGTATAATTTCTTTGTTAAAAAAATTCCCTTGAAGAACAAGGAGACATACTGTCTTTTGGTATTGTGTCAGGTCTTTGAATACTAGGAGAATCATACCTAAAGAATTCTACAGCATTCTCAGCAAATGACAGAAACTAAAGACAGACAGCCTTTTAGGTGGGATGATTTTGTTGTCGTGGACAATATGATTTACTGTCTTGCTTTGAAATTGCAAGTCTATCATATCTATAAAGAAGATAGTTGTAATGTTGGTTTAACTTACGTAACTTTGCAAGCATACAGTTCTGGAGAAACGTAGCCAATTAATTTAAATCAAACTTGGTAAAAACAGTTGCTCTTATCAAAAGAGTTGGCAAAATCTGTCAATTCTCTGATCTTGTTTTGCTTTGTTACAGCAATACTATTCAATTTACCCAAACTCAGATTGAAGCTATACGTGCGGGAATGCAGCCTGGGCTAACTATGGTAAGAATATTTTTAAGGATTTTATACTCTTATTTATTTGATTCTTGTTTTAGGCACATGCAGTGAAATACCAGTAATGCCTATTTCTGTAGCCCTGCTGAGGTCACTTCTAGTAATAGTTTAAAAATATGAAAAAAATTACATACAAATATCATTTATATATTATAAATGTTGAACATTTATATATTATAAATGAACATTTATACAAATTTCAGCGTCCTTCTATCTTCACAAAATCATGCAGAAACATATTTGATGTGTAACTGTATCCTGTGTTTCAGTAGCTGAAGACTTCCTGCAACAACTGAGTTTACTTTTTCAGTGATTGGATTGCTAGTTTTAGACTGCAAAGTTTTTGGCATGTCTGTAATTTTTGGCTGGTTTAAATTACTTGTGTCAGTTTTAGTTTCATCTGTCTCCATTAAAGGAAATGAAATTCATTGAATTGTCTTCAGGGGCCTTTTTTCTGCTCTCTTGTGTAATGTGCCGTCCTTTTATATCCTACTGAATTCTAGAAGTTACAAACCAAACCAGTAGATTTGTTATGAAAATAATTTCTTATCAGTGAATTTCTGCAAAGGTCTTTAAAATTTACTGCTCTTGGTTAGACTTTGATTACAAGTGCCTGTCTCACAATGGAGTGCAGTCTATCCTTGTAGTGACGCAGTGGAATATTTGAATGACTTCTCTCTGATGCTTTTAATTTCTTCTTGATCTATATTGGCAATAATGCTAATTTTTTAGATTTTGTATTGGTATTCATTAGTATCATGCTCTTCCTTGTCACTTCCTCCTTATGTTTTATGGCTCCTTATACTCTCTGAAGCTAGCACACAAAAGATGCAAGTCAAAGGAAAAAAATAAACTTCAGTAGAATGGTATTGATTTTTGGCAGTGTTTTTGAGTGTGATGTATTTTCTAGTATAGCACAGCAGAACTTTCTGGTTGTTACTAGAATTTCATCTTTAAGGACTATTCAGAAATAAGAGGTCTTTTTTTTTTTTTTTTAATGCTGTGAAGACGACACAGTGATAAATGCTTTAAATTTGGTTATTGAAGAGTGTTGGAATTGGTATTTTGGAATGATTTGAACTGCTGGGTTTTACATAATTGGAGTGTTTGTCCAAGAATACCCATGCCAATGTACAGGAGTATTGTTTTATATCAGTAGTATTGTTAACAGGAGAGAAGACTGGGAAATTAAAATCTTAATTACCATTTTGTAGTATATAATTAACATACAAAGTACTAGAGAGGAGGTCTCCAAGTCCCCCTCATTTTTATTTTTGTCTTATTTAAGTTTTAAATATCATTGCAGGCTGTTGTTAGTGTCATTTAATATTTTTTGATCCAATAATGGCCTTCAAAAGCAAGTGTATAATGAGTTATAAACTACCATCTACCTCACTTTTGGAGGGCTTTAAAGAAGAAAAGTAACTTCCTGTGCCTGGTACTCTATCTTCTAAATACTTGAGAAGAGAGTTGTTATATAATTTGGACTTTCTTACTAAAATTGCGTTTGCTGACCTTTTAAGAAGTTAAGAGGTCACAAGGAAAACAAATGACAAAATTGGCTTTTTGGTTATGAGGATATCTGAAATTTTTTAATTCCCTTTGGTTTTGGTGATTTTTATTTTTTTTTATTTTTTTTTTTTTACATCACCCACTATTTTGCAGGCAGAAGAAAGAGGGCAGACTGAGAAAACAGTTATGTGATACAGCTCTATGTTTTATTTTCTTTCATTATGTCATGTATTTCTGTGCAATATTTTTGACAACTACAGTGCTACTTGCGTTCGAGTCCCATGATCAGTGAGATTCCTTAAAGCAAGTGTGATTTCATAGCAATTTCTAATTTTTTGTAAAGACATATGAAACCTGCTATTTTGTGTTTCTTAATGCTGAACAAATTACGTTGAGATGCTCTGTAATGCTTTGATACCTTTAAAATGTCTTAGGTGTTAACTTTTTAACGTTGGTATAATTGAGCCTATAAAAATATTAACTGTCAGTATCACTTCTAGCTCATCAGTTGTACGTTTTTGAAGTATGTAAAAAGAATGGACCTTTTTTTCTTCCCCTGTTCTTTTTATCTGCCTCACCTTATTATTCCCTCCCCACCTCTCCCCCTCAAGTTTCCCCTATGTTTATCCTGACCTGAGGCTAAATAGCCTTTTTTTCTCTGAACTCTGTTTTCATGGGTTGCAAAACAGAATAATGCTTCAGATGCTGGGTTACTATATTCCTCTTAGGCAGGAATCTGCCTAACTAATCTGAATGAAGTCTTTTATGATATTTTGTATTTGTTCTTGAAGTTCACAAAAGGCAGAAATTAATTACCGGATTACTGTATTCCTCTTAGGCAGGAATCAGCATTAGCCTAAGTCTTTCATGTTGTTTATACATGTGCTTGAAGATCATAGAAGTCAGCAAGCAATTTTACATGAAACAGATTTTTTTGTTTGTTGTCATTAATGTATGATGTCAGTGTCCTGTGAGATTGTTCTGTTTTCTTCCCAGCTGGCTATATTTCTGTATTCTGGGATATTCTGATAAATTGTGGCTTGATTTTTTTGTTTGTTTGTTTGTTTTGTTTTAATTTTTTGTTTTGGTTTGGTTTTAGGTAGTGGGTCCGCCTGGTACTGGAAAAACTGATGTAGCAGTTCAGATAATATCTAACCTTTATCATAATTTCCCAGAACAAAGGACTCTTATAGTTACCCACTCTAATCAGGTAAAGTGTCATTCATGTATGAAGCTTTCCTGTAATTAAAATCAAAACCAGCAGGTATTGAGATCAGTAGGTTTGGGCTTGCAGTCACCTTTTAACAATGAAAACTTCAGTTTGCCTGTATGTGGTTTTGCCAGTTTCACAATGTGAAATTAATTTTTTTTGAATTTCAGGTTCGTAGTCCTGACTTGAAGTACAAGTGGAGGTCGCTCATATTTATTGCTTGCTTCATAACCTGATGATCCAGTGCTTACAGACGTATTCCTTTGGAATACACTGAATTGGACAGTTGATATGAAGCTGTTTAAGGCAGAGAAGAGTTTAAGAACAGTTTATTGAAGAGTTTAAGGCAAATGTAGCACACCTTAAAGTTTGGTTCAGCAAAATTTACTTATCCATGTGGAATAGTCACAGCACCTGCCTGTCAGTACAAGGTCACATTTTTCTCATGTACTGTAAAAGCTGAGTCGTTTAGTCATGTCACAAAATCCATGTTTGCAGAGTGTGCCTCTTGAGACAGTTTATAAAACTGATAGCTTTAGCAAGTAAATTAATTACAGGATAGAATGAAATTTTAAAATTGTTTTAGAAATGTAAAATCAAATTTAATTATTATAAAGTATGAATGCGCAAGAGTTTTGGTAGGCTAATTTCCCAGTTGTCAAGATTAAGAGCTGTAATTTCAGTATTAACTTCATGTTTTCTTTTGCTTCCATTTATTCCAGAATAGGCATTATTTCCTAGCTGGCTTATGAGTAATTATTTAGTTTTCCCCTGCAAGAGCCTCTGAACTTCTAAAAGCTACCTTTTCTCCTGTTCTTGTCAATCTTTAGGCCTTGAACCAGCTGTTTGAAAAAATCATGGCTCTAGACATTGATGAGCGCCACCTTCTGCGTCTGGGTCATGGAGAAGAGGAATTAGAGACAGAGAAAGATTTCAGCAGGTGAAAAAGGAGGTGCTAATGATAAACTCATTTACATGAACATTGTAGCAAGATGTGTGCATTGAATCCATTCTACCTCCCTTGTAAATGAGCAAGGAGCTGTGCTTGACAAGTTTTGCCTTTCTCGTAGTATTGTTGAATCCCAGTAATGCAGAGTACACCTGCTTTCAATACAGGGTTAAGTAATTTTGGTTATTATTTAGTAGAGAAACTGTGTTCCCTTTGAGAATTCAAGGGCAGAATCAGGCATGTGCACAAACTCAACTGCTTAAGTAAAAGTAGTTCAATATATTTTGGGCCCCTACACACTTTTATAGAATTAATCTGGTTTGTGAGAGAAAGGTAGGTTTCTGCAGTTGCGAATTTTTTGTACCAATATGTCACTTCTAGTGGCATGGTGAATATGGCATTAATAAATATAAACATGAAGTTAAACTTTCTGGTTTTAATTCTTTAGAGTATTGCTTAAATGCGGAGTCACTTTTTTCATTGGTAAATAACATATTTTGGAGAATACATATATAAGGAAAGCCATTAATTCTATCAGTCCAGAGGCTTAAGAACGTGTCCTTGTAAATATTAGTATGTTTGTTATGTGTTAGTCCAATTGACGTCAGTAGGATTACATACATTCATCAATGTAAGCAGGGGTATAATGATCATGCACTGGAAATAACTGAACTGTCCAGTACTGGATTATTATAGCAATACTTTTACTACAGCTTTTGAAGTCAAAATTATATATAGTGACTAGAAACTACCCACATGTGCATAGTTGTGTTTCATTTAGCAAAATAAATACCTTGTGGTCTTTTTTTAATACATTCCAATGCTTTAACATGCTCAAATTATTCCAGAAATCTGATAGCCAAAATCTTAGTGAAATGATGGCTTGGTAGATATTTATTTAGTAATATCCAGAATTTAGTATATTCCTGGAACAGTAGTGCTCATTGCTAAAAAGTTTTCCTTGAGGCACCCTGTATTGTCTGTTTTCATTCTTTTCAAGGTAACTCCAGACCTATGGGACATTACTGCAAGTTCTAAGGGTTCTGGTGGTTTGGGAGGGAGGGTAAGGGTTGAGCAAGATACATGAAGGTGGGCTGCACTACTGTGAGAAGAGAAGTTTATTTCTCATATGCCTGGTGTTTGTTTTGTTTGTTTGCTTCTGATTTCATGTTTTTGCTGAGTCAGGCTGCTTTAGAGGTCACAATGCTGCCTAAGAAATTTCTGCTGCTTGCAAGCATAGTGTTCCTTTTTTGCTCCTTCTGCAGGCACAGCAAAACATGACAGGGGTATAAGAACGTAAGGTGGATGGGAGCCGATTAAACTGGTACTGCCTCTTAAACGCAAAGGGAATCACAACCAAAGAAACTTCTGTAGCAGTGAGTGAGGGTGTCATAAAAGAGAACATTGTGAGAAACTAGAGGACATGGGAAGTGTGAGGGGGAAAAAAAGCCCAAACAACCAGTTGCAGTCACTTGTAATTATAATGGATTGGGTTCGTTGAAGATGAAAAAACTACTTAGTACTCCAAGGATCTTAAACTGTCATAGTTCCCAAGGAACTTTTTTTATTCCAGTTGTCAACAATACCATAGTCAGTTGTTTCTTAGTAAAGTCAAATCTCCAGCTTTAACTACTCTCACCCTTCTATATAAGGCAATAGAACCCATTGTGATTAGCAGGGATTGTGTCTCTTGGGTTTTCTTTTTGTGCAGAAAGCATATTTTATTGCTAGTAGGCTTAATATGAACTTAAAAGTTAGCCTTTATTCATAAAAGTGTCATACTGACGCGTTTTTACTTGAGCTTTGAACTGCGTGTACCTTTCTAAAAGAAAGTGTCCTGTTCCTCTCATTTCTTTAATTTCACCTGTTGGTATCCTTTTTTAATCTGTTTTCTTTTTTAGAAAATGTGATTCATAGATTATTTTTGTTGTTGTTGTACTGCTTCTGGGAGGGGGGGAGTGCATGGAATAAGGAAATTGATTTATAAAGAAAAAAATTGGCCTTGAATTTTGTAAGAGGAGGAAGAATGGAAGGAGTAAGTTACGAACTAGTCATAAAAGTTATTCAGCAGGCAGCTATGAGCGCAGGGTGTGTCAGGTATGTATGTAACCTATGTGTGGATGGAAACCTGTCTGTTATGGTGGGCTAAGTGTTATTACAAGGAATTTGTATATTGTCAAAGGAATTCAGCCTTGCCATACTGAAACTCTGGGTATCGATTCTGTTTATGAAGGTCCATAGACTTGTATAACTTGGTTGTATTTATGTAACATGTAGTGGACTGGTAGCTCCTAAAGAGTACACTCTAAGTAATACTTTTTCTGCTTACAGATGCATCACAAGAATGTTTTACTAACACTTAAGAAGCTTTTGTTGAAGTGATAGGGTTAAAGGAACTGTGCAGTAATGGCTCTTGCATGGCTTTGTAAATTTTTGGGGCTCAACTGATAGAAATAGCATGTAGCATATTCTTGGGTTTTGGGACTAGCTAGTAGTTGTGTGTTGTCTTTTTTGAGGGTGGGTGGTGCTTGGTGTGTGATCTGTCATGATACTTAAAATAAACCGGTTTGAATTAGCTACATTTAAATACAAATTATGTTGTTTAATCCATTTTGTAGGTATGGAAGAGTTAATTATGTGCTAGCTCGAAGACTTGAACTTCTACGGGAAGTTGGACGATTGCAAGAGAGTCTTGGAGTCCCAGGAGATGTTTCTTACACTTGTGAAACAGCTGGTCACTTTTTCTTATACCAAGTAAGGACTGAAATCCTTCTACAGAGACTGTATGACCTCAGTGTGTTATGAAACAATTTGTAAAAATTTGAGTGAATTTTCAAAATTGAGTCTAAAAAAACCAAAGCAAACCGCATTTTCTTTGGTGATTTAAAATACAATAGCAGCTAAAGCTATAATTGCAGCATTAGTTACTTGTACTGCTATTGTTTTAACTCCTGCATGATGACTCAATTAAAAGGCTAGCAGTGCTGTTCTTCATGACTGCTGGCAAAGATTCTAACCTGAAGTTTCTCCTTCAGATGGAAAAATACGTGGTCTACTTTACATTTTGGACAAGCATTAGAGCAGTTACTTGATGGTCCTGCTTTGGAATGCTTTTATGGCATTAAATGCCAGCATGAAATAAGATGCGCAGTATAAAAAACACATTTTCTGTATATTGTATGTCCTTGATTTTCCTTGCATGTATTTTTCAGTGACATGGTCTATGTTAGCAGTTGGTGTAGCTTAAACAGATTTATAGGCTGGTACTTAGGATCAAATTCATACATCATGTGTGTTTTACTGAAGTTACTCGGGGCTAGCTGTAGCGTGGGCCTAAACCTTAAATGGACGTTAGGTTTTAGAGAATGCTAGGAGCACTGGCAGAGCTCATCTTTTGGTTCAGTTTCCTCCCAGAGGAGTCCCACTTGGTATTTCAACCAAAGTACTGTAAGTGGAGGTAATCAGGAAATTGCTTCTGTACTGGGTTTATGTGCAAGATTTTAATAGATGTGATCTGCAGTTATAATCTCTGAGAAGAGGCATGGGGCTACCCAGTGCTGGACACAGCCAGCACAAATGGACCCACTGCTGGCTGAAACTGAGCCCATCAGTGACAATGGTGGTGCCTCTGTAAAAACATCTTTGAGAGTAGGTCAAAAACCACTGTGCAGCACCTGAGGCAGAGAGGGGAGTGTGAGAAACAACCACACACACCAAGGTCAGAAGGAAAAGGAGAAGCAGGAACAGAGATTCACCCATACCTCATGGAAAGGACCATGGCAAAGCAGGTTCTCCCCTTCCAGGCCATGGAGGACTGTGTCTGAGTAGATCGCCACACCGCAGCCAGTGGAGGACCCCATGCTAGAACAGGTGGATATGCCCTGAAGCTGCAGCCTGTAGGAAGCCCATGTCAGAGCAGTGGAAACTTGAGGTGGCAAAGATGCAGTGCTACAAACTTGAGTGACAAAGCCCCATTCCTCCTGCACTGTTCAGAGTGAGGAGGAGATAGAAGAGTTGGGAATGAAGGAGTGAAATTGAACCTGGGAAGAAAGAGGGGGTGGAGAAGAAAAGTGGTCTTGGTTCTGTATGTTTCTCAGCATTGTACTCCATTTTTAATTGGAAATAAATTAAATCAGTTTTCCCCAAGTCAAGTCAGCCCACCACAGCTTCAAAACCATTGTCCTGATACAAGCTCAAGTGCCAATTCAGATATACCTTGCTTTTGTGGATAAGTTTTCTTAATACTGTGTGTGCAAGACTACACCTTGCCAATGACTTTGATATTAAAACATGTCAATATGACACTTCTGTTTGTCATAGGTAATGTCTCGTTGGGAGGAGTATATCAGCAAAGTGAAAGTTAAGGGTGGAAAAGTGCCAGATGTTACAGATGTCTCCAGTTTCTTTCCTTTTCACCAGTATTTTGCAAATGCTCCTCAACCAGTTTTCAAAGGCAAATCCTATGAAGAAGATATGGAAATTGCTGAAGGGTGTTTTAGACATGTTAAGAAAATATTCACTCAGCTTGAGGTAAGGCATGTAACTGTTAAAGGTAAGTGGATCTGGCTAATCCTATAAAAAACTTTACACAGTCCCAAAATTCTCCTTTGCCCTGTATCCTACAAGGAGTATATAACTCTAGGCAGCTTTATGAGCTGCTAAGGTGAAAATTTCCACCTTTGGGTAATACTGGCATGTTTCACAGCAGGCACAAAGGTCTACTTTGTTTTATTTTGATCTTAGGAAGCAGCCATTCTGGGTGTTCCATTTTCATTGATTAGGTTACTAGGGTTGGTTTGCCTATCACTGCTCCTCTGATCCTCACAGGTTCTTTGCGTTTACAGTGAGTTGCCTTTAATCAGATAACCTAGAAGTAACTTAAATGGATTATCTTCTGTTTTTCTCAGAATTGCTTTCGAGGCTTTTAAAAGTCTGGGTAAAGGTGGTCTGTGTATCATTTAGTCATATTAACTTAAATGGTCTTCTAATACTGAATTTGATGTGTTATAGTGGAAAACAAGAAGATGTAGTACAACAGAATTTTGGGGGATTCTGTCAGGGTTTCTCAGAATTGATTGAATAATTGTCTGCAAATTTGTATATGCACACAGATTGCAGAATTATTTGAGTGTTTAAAAGATCATTTTTTGAATTACTGTGATTTCCAAGTTTAGCATTAAAAATTTTTCAGGATGGGATTGCTAACAGTAGATACCTTCAGAACTTTCTTGCCTGATTATATTAAGAAGGTGGCCAGGTAGTTAAGTGAATACATTTTATATGGAATAATTTTTTGTATTCTGACTTTCATGGGTTTCTTCTCTTGCATAGGAATTCAGAGCATTTGAACTTCTCCGCAGTGGCCTGGATAGATCCAAATACCTGTTGGTGAAGGAAGCAAAAATCATTGCCATGACTTGTACTCATGCTGCTCTGAAACGACACGACCTGGTTGAATTAGGTTTCAAAGTAATGATTTTTTTGTTTTGGTCCCCACCCTCTCTTGTATAAACTTTTTTGTTTGTACTAAATCTAGGCAACTAGGTTATTTTGAGTTGCTTTTTTTTTTTACCAGTATGTTTCAATTTCTAATTTTACTGAAGAAAAAAATGAAGTAAAAAATGAGATCACATGTAAGTTACTGTATATAAAAAAATGCTTAATAGTGTAGATGATGATCTGCAGTGATATGATTGAGTAATAAAATAAAAGCAGAACTGAGGGGAAAAAAGCCATGGCCTTTATGACTTCACCTAAAAAATGAACAATTTGATGAAAAGGTACTATGATGGAGTGCTGTTCTCACTCTGCAGTATTAGCCATAGGTATTAACTTAGTACAAACTTGTATCTGACAGTAGCCAACCACCAATAACTTTTAGTATTATTTTTTATTCTCTGATAATACCCTGTATTGGATCACAAAAGCACTCTTTTTATGCTTCAGTGCAAGGGTAACAACATAGTTTGATCCACTGCAGAAAGCTTTTCTGGATGGGTTGTGTGATGTGGGAAGCATGTTGTGATTCAGTCATGGAGTCCTTCTAGATGTAAGCCCTGATTGGTTGGTACAGATAGATCTGCTATTGATGTGGTAGTATTTCACTCTCTGACATTTAGTTTTGGTAATACTGATATTTTGCCTACAAGGTAAAATCCTGCTGCAACTGTTCCACCTATCAAAAATCAAATGAGTAGTTGATGTTTTCTTTTGCTAGGCTGAATAACTATTATAATTTGTATTACGTGGCTGATGGACATATCTCTTATTTTTGTTTTCTTTTTTCCCCTCAGTATGACAACATCTTAATGGAAGAGTCTGCTCAGATTCTGGAGATAGAAACCTTTATACCTCTCCTGCTGCAGGTTAGACCTGAATCATAAAATATATTACAAAAAATGTTAAATGAAAGTCTGTGTTCTTGAGCAATGCAGAATATTTAAAGGAAAATATCTTGTGCAGAAAGTAACCTAGGACTGATATTTGCCATTTGAGTGGACAGCAAGAACTTCCACTTTGCTCTACATTAGTTGTTTATCCTTGGGTTTTGTAGTTCTAGATATGTTGGTTTTATTGACTAAATAGTAGGATTAGCAGGCTTTTGTTTTGAAAATAAAAACCTGAAGATATTTTCTGTAAAGTATTCCTGGCTTTATTATATTCTGTCTCATTTAATAGTGATTGTTTCTGATTGAAAAATTATTAAAATTTTAATAACAGTTATTAAATAAGGGGTTTGTTTCCCAAGAGCGTAAGGCTTACATAATTGCTCTGTGTCATCCCGTCTGCTTGTGGTGTTTGGTTGGTTTCAGTCAGGATTAACAGAGAGAGAGAGAGAGAGATACCAAGCACAGACAATTTCAAGGAAAACTGGAACCAGGTAAAGAGGAGATCTTCTGATTGATGTTAGAACTCCACAGAAAGAAAACAAATGATTACTGGTTCTACTTCTGCTTTTTCCCAGTAATTATGTACCTTTTATCTGGTTAATTGGTAAATATTTAGCCTGGAATAAACTGCAGATTGTACTATGTTTGGCAAGCAAACAAGTAGTAGATAAAGGAATGCAGATATGATACAGTTGAATGAAAGTCTTGCAGCTGGAAAGGTACTGTAATGCAGGGAAGGAAAGAAGGAAACTGGAGCTAACATGGAACAGCGGACATTTATAGCATAGTCTTTAAGAAGCCAGGTAGCAACCGCTGTGTAATGTAAGGAACTGTTGTAATAGAGGGACAACGCTGCTACTTCTGAAGTTGAATACCTTTCCTTAAAAATGTGTGTGCTGATCATTCTAAACTCAAGACACTTGGGCTTTCTTGACTTTTTTTTTTTTTTTTGCCTCCAGTAAAGATTGTCTGTGGTTGCTTTTAGCAGCTCTTCTTTTAAGAGCTAGAGGATTTAATAAGTAAGTAAAATGTGCTTCTTGCGCATCTGTGGCTCTGCTATCTCTGTAATCTCCAATCATTGTGAGATAAAATTTCACCTCTGGAAGTATGGCCTCCCTCAGGAGCTCTGGGCAAACTGTGGCTGCAAATCAAGTTGATGTGTGGAAAGTCAGTAAAACTGAAGACAGTCTGTACTGTTTCATATTCTCAATATTATTATATTCTCAATCTTAATATTCTTAATATTCTCATATTCTAAAGTTTCTTTTCAGAGGCTTTGCTTGGAGCAAATACTTCCATTGAAAAGCAATAAATAAAGCCTTCTAAGAAAACCACATCCAAGCTTTTTGATTTTCATTCTAAAAAAATGTGTGTATTGAAAAGGGCATGATAGAAATTCCATGAAGTACTGGATATATTTGTAGTTGTATCTCGTAATTTTTCATTTTGCTCTGTTCCAGTTGATATTAGAACACAGTTGCAGGAAAATAACTATGGGCCTAGCGCTCAAAAAAAATGTGCATGGCTAAGTTGCTTTTAAAGCCCAACTCCTGTTCTTGGTTGCTGTTTAACCCTGTAGGTTTTTAGGTTTTAGGGATATTAATGTAGTACTTTACACCTTGATGTGTTTAAAGACTGATGACTTTTGATAATTCTGAGCAGGTAGGCAACTAATTTACCCCTTAAACCCCAAATACTGCCTGAACTCTAAAGAGGAACACATACTTTTCCATCTTGTTTGGGTGTTTGGAGAGCAAACCGCTGCAGTGAGGCTTCTCACAAATCCTATCACAACATTGTACTGCAGTGCTGTGTAATGAGAAAATTCTTTGTAGCTTTTACCATGGTTTTCATTGATTATGAAATTATTAGATTTAGTGAAACAAGCATCTTAGAGTGTTTTTTGAAATTGTTGAGTGAACATCGAATAACCAGATGGGAAGTGTACATGAACAATACATAAGCTGGCCATTTCATCATGGAGTCATATTGTGTGGGCTATTCTGTGACCGTATTTACAATAGCTATCAAAATAGACCTTGAAAATTGAGAGGTTTTGTTGGTTTGGTTTTGTTTTTTAACAAAACCTGAAGAGCTGGGCTTACAGAGTAGTGCTTGATTTCTTGCACTTACAATTCAGAGTAAGAAATTTTTAAAAACAGAGTTCTTTGCAGAGCTCTTTGAGATTGAAGTGGCTGATCAGAGAAGAATAATTATATAGAATAATTGATCTTCTCCAAAGCAGTAGCCTTTTGAGAGGGGGGAAAAAATAAAATCTTTTCCCTTGCCATTGAAAATAATTTCCATCCACTGTCTTACTAAGGCATCTTTTGGCTTGGTGAGCTGGACAGTCCGGAATTCAGTTTTGATTCCTTACTCTCTTATAGGAGAGGTCTTCGTTTCTTTTACACTTCAGGATGGCAAGAAAAGGAACTTTAGTCTTTGTCTTGAGTAATGCTCCTATAGGGAAAGGGAAATATCACAGAAATGTGTAAGAAACAGGATCTAAATTGTAAAACTTGCAGATGGAAATTTCAGAATTCCAGTTCTACACATCTGTTCCCCTTTTGTCCCTGTGTTACAACGTTCTTTCATGAGTTCTGAAACTCATGAAACTCATGAAAGAGAACTCATGGACTCAGCAGTCATTACTGAGTTCTGTCAGTATGTGACTTAGGTAGACGAAGGATGATGAGAAACTGGAAAGAGATATACTGAACATACTGAAGAGCATTCAGTCCAAGGGCCAGGGTGGGGATTTAGTTAGAGGCTTGTTCTGGTCATGGAAGAGGCCATGTGGGAATTCCAGAGCTAAACAGGTGAAACACATAAATTACAGAGACACTTGAAAGGCTGGTTCAGTTTGTGCCTCAGATATGTGAACACTAAAATGTTTCAGATGCTGCAGGTAGTTCATATTTGCTATCTTGTAATAAAAAAAATAAAAGTACTATTGTAGGGTAACACTACTGTGTAGAACTCAAGATTTTTTTACTATAGCTTCTATGTATTTGTGCTTTTTTTCCCCCTCTTTTGTTTTCTGACATGTTAACTTTGACTTTTAAAACAACGCAATATGACATACTGATATTTCTGTACTATTTTAGTAGATAAACTTACCTGTTGCTTTATAACATACGAGTTTATGTAAAGCACTGCTCCTTTTTCTGGTAGTAGATGAGAAAGAAGCTAATAGTCTTTAAAATGACTGCAGCTCAGTGTAGCTTAAGAACAAATGTTGAAATTTAGGGCTCAGACTAAGCCAGTTTGACTGCTAATGTGTTGTAATTGAGTACCGCAGTTACAGTGTAATAGTTACAATTCTGTAATTGTTTAATTCTAGAACCCCCAGGATGGATTCAGTCGTTTGAAGCGGTGGATTATGATTGGTGACCATCATCAGCTGCCACCAGTCATTAAGAACATGGCTTTTCAAAAATACTCCAACATGGAGCAGTCTCTTTTTACACGATTTGTTCGTGTTGGAGTGCCAACTGTTGATTTGGATGCTCAGGGAAGAGCAAGAGCAAGGTGAGACATAGAAAATGTCATGTGTATCCTATAAGAAAATACAAAGATAAAAATAGAAAAAGTACACATATAATTTTGAAAACTTTGTTTTATTTCTAGGACAGGAGTTAGCAAAACTCTATTTGTTCTATTTCTTTCAGCTTAGACTAGGAAGGTGGATTTTACTTTGCTGAAATACAATCAGATTTATTTTCCTTTTTTGGTAATATAATAGTACTCTGCTATTTTATGAGTACTTTAATGAAAATTAAAGGAATTTTGGTAGTCAAATTTTGTTGTTTTTTAAAGCTGAAACTTTTTCAGAAACTTCCTTTTCTGAACGAATATGTTTAATATATTCAAGGCCAAATAATCTATTTAGAGTTGAATATATAATATTTCCCTTAAATTCTGCAAAAGGGTTCTTTTTTTGTACTGTTTCAGCCCAGCTTCTGCTTTTATTGAAGACAATCATGTTGTCCACACAAGAGTGTTAAGCCTTTTTTATGTATTTAAAGAGATACAGCATCTCTCTAGTAGGATAACTCTTTTTTTTATGCATGTATTTGTCACTTTACTGTGGTAATGTAGATGTTTTATTTATTGCGCAAAGTGTGTATTTGTGGTGTTGTAGTAAGAAGGTAAAATAAAACCAAAGAGAAAGTTACTCCATATAAAACCTTGCTACTCTAAGTTTAGTTTTAAATCCTGATTTTTTTTTTTTTTTTTTATATATGCATAAAATGAAGGAGGACTTAATTTTTTTTTATGTAGGGATTGTTGGGGGTGGTAGAATATTTTTCTCTTGTCCTGAAATACAGTACAGTCTTATTTTAAAAATGCAAATTATAGCTATGATGATAAATTAAGTTTATTTTGCCATCTACTATTTTGCAATATCTCTGCAAATTTCTTAGAAAAGAGAGAGCAGAATTCTGTCACTTCATAAACCATTTCATCATCTAGGATTTTTTTCCATACCTTCCTATGCTTTGTCTTTTCAGATCATAGGTAGCTTCCCATGAGCTAACTGCTACTTTACCTGATCTGGATTTTGTTGCATGTTTGTGAATGAGGCATTTTGGTTATATTACTGTCTCTGTACATACCAGAGATGATTCAGAAGTGGGTAGATATCAGCTGCTTCCCGTCATGTCCCATGTTAATATATGGCAGTATATAAAATAAGAAAATTAATTTCTTTTTGGAAACTTTACAACAGATAATGCAGAAAATCCTTTTTCTCTTACTCCTTTCTTTTTGTGAAGAAGCATTAATATTCCTTAAGTTTTGTTACCCATGGAAATTCCTACTAGATTTCTTTGCAAAATGCGTACCCTTCAGTGTAAGTCTGATCAAGTAGAACAGTCTCAAGGCTGAGTGTGCTGCGCTGAAATAAAATCTAAAGCTTTCTGTGAGACATAACCAGAGTTAAAAAACTTAATATGGCTGGATAGCTTGAACAAGTGCATTCGTTTATATACATATAGCTGTCCAGCAGAATTATTTTTTAACTGAAAACCTGCAGAAACATTAATGTTGAAAGCAAGGGGGGGTGTGCATTTGAATTGTGTTGAATGAGTTGAATTGAGGATTTGTCTCTGTGTATTTTTGAGCAGTTTATGTAACCTTTACAACTGGCGTTACAAGAACCTTGGTAACCTGCCTCACGTGCAGCTTCTGCCAGAGTTCAGAACAGCCAATGCTGGGTTTTTGTATGACTTCCAGCTTATAAATGTGGAAGACTTCAATGGTGTGGGAGAGTCTGAACCCAATCCTTATTTCTATCAGGTAAGAGAAATACTACATATATACTTTATTTAATCTAGATATCACATATTAAATCTGCCATGAAGACAGACTATCAAAATACAGTAAGTTAATGTTTTAATTCATGTTCTCAGATAACTGAGTCATGCATGTGCATGATTCTTTTTCTCCTTTTAATGAGTTTTCAGTGTTGAAAATGATGATGTATTATGTTTTGCTTTTTGCTTAGAGTGAATGACTTTGCTCAAGATCTCTGTTTTCTCAGTGTTTTGGGAGGAGTGAGATTTGGTGTATAATTCATTACAAAACATTGTTTTGGCCTACAGCAAGTTAAAGACTGCTGTGATTCAGCTGTACTGTCATGATAGTGTAGTAGCATTTCCCCTGTACATGAAGGATCAAAGATTGAAATTAACATGGAATTAACACCTTAAATTTTGCTTAAAATTGTGAAAAGCAAACAGGGTGCTTTAAGGTGATAATACTCATGGTCATTTTTTTCCCCTGTGAAAATCATTGAGTTATGGTTATGGTTTTGGGTTGGGGTTTTTTTTTAAGATATATATCCATATGTTTTGCTTGAGTTCCTCCCACTTTTTTGTTATACAAACTAGTGTACTGTTAGTGAAGAAAGCAGTGGTGAGTCATAATCCACTTTATCTCACTTCTAGGTTGAGGGCAGAGTTGTTCGGAAGGAAGAGTTTCTTTTTATTTTGTTTTTTATGCTATATTTGTTTTTAACACTGTAATGTACAAGTGTTAAAAAGTTGTCCTGTGGAGCAGGAACAGATGGAGTTAGTGCCTTAAAAATGGGATTCTGATAATTGAGAGTCTTGAGCACTGGTTTAGACCACTCTTGGGCTGAAGAAGACTGGGAACACTCATGCGAGAACACTGACACCTTTAGCATTACAACAGCGCTTTCATGAGCAGGCTCTTCTAATATTTCCTGTAGGTTTTTGGGAGGTTTTTTGCAGAGGAGAGGGACTTTGGGGTGTTTTTGTGGTCTTGAGGATTGAGAGATATTAGTAGAGTATGTTGGTGGGATTGCATTGTTTTCCATGATGTAAGATTGCAGCCATGTATTATTTGTCTTTATGAATTTTGGCATTTCTTTCTAGACTTAGGGGATTAAAATTTGTAGAATAGTTTTACACCCACAGGTGTTTGATATGCCTGGCAACTGCATTTTCCAAGTATTGCAGAGCCCACTTAAGAAGAAAAAATAGCCTATTCAAACATACGCCAAGTAGGGATAAGATTCCCAGTATAAATAGAGCAGGAATAAATGTCTGTAATTGAGAACAACTTTTTAACATGAAAGATAATTTTTGTTGACAGAAAAGGGATTTAAACAGGCTGTGAATATCTTTAGTCCGGAAGTTTTGTCCTTTTTCAAATAGGCAGTAGAGTGATGCTTTGGGACAGGCATCGTTATACAAAATGTGAAATAACAACTGCTCATTTGAAATTGAATAGGTTTGGCCTGCAGTAGAAATAATCGGGTTTGATAATCCAGATGTCTGTCTCCTAATTAATAGTTGAAAGGGGTTTAGTTATTCTAGTTCAACTAGTTCTTATTTTCAGCTTACTCGAGAGTGAGTCATTGCAGCTATTTTGCATGCTTACTTGAAACAGTGTTATATTGGTGCTAAGTGGTTTTTAAACCCTTGTATTTCAATACAGGTATCTGCAGATTACCATCTTCTAATACCTTTTAACAAATAATAATTTCACAGTTTTACGTAATGTGGGATTTTGGCATGTGACCTTTTAAGTAGGGAAAAAAACCAAATACTCTATTGGTTGAGCTGTGTTAAGTTGGCAGTTCCTTTGGTATGTAGGACTATAAATGCATTTAGGTACAAATGTAAATATTTAATAGTCCCTAAATATGATTTAATTTTTAAACAATTGCTATTATCTTTAACGATTATTAAATACTTAGAATTTCAACTTGTTGCAATAACTGGAAGCTTTTGAGTAAATACTGGAAAGTGTCAATCAATGACAATAATATTGATGTAGATGTTTTCAGCAGTTCTCTCAAAAGGAATCAGAATTAAGTTATTAAACCTATTTGAGGTTCTTTTATTCTTTCCTTGCTCACTTAGTAAAAGCCATTTTGAAACATCAGATCTAGAGACATTTTAGCACTGAGATTTTTCTGTAAATACATGATAATGCTATAGGTATTACTCTTTCCAACTTTACAGATTGAGTAACCTCTTTTTTTATCTTCAAGAATCTTGGTGAAGCTGAGTACGTTGTGGCACTCTTCATGTATATGTGCCTGCTTGGTTATCCTGCAGACAGGATAAGTATCCTGACAACATACAATGGACAGAAACATCTAATCCGTGATGTCATTAATCAGCGGTGTGGAAATAATCCACTGATTGGACGGCCGAACAAGGTGACTTTGAAAATATATTGGTCATTGCAGTGGTTCTGGTTTGTTTGGTTTTAAATTGTCATATTATACAGCAGGCTAATTTAATAGATCACAGATTTCTGTGCAAGTATTTCCTGGTAACTACACATTTATTAACTTACGTTCTATGGAATTTTGTGAAGTAGTGCCCTTGTTTCTTCCCATTTGTAATTTTTCATACAAAGTGAAGTCCATGAAGTTGGAAAAGCTACAGACTACCTGAGGCAGAATAACTCTTTTGTCATTTATTTTGTTCTCAAAACCCACAAATCCCCAAACCCACAACTTTTAAGAAGATCCACCCAGAGTGGAAGTGCTTTGATAAAACATGATGACAAATCTGATGAAACAAAAAGTATAGTTGTGAAAATCTGGTGCTAATATGAAGGTTTAAACTCTGTATTATAAAACTGATGGCTTTCCACAATCTTTTGATATTAGCATTCCACTGTTAGCTATCTGTGTTGAATAAAAATGTGAAAGAAACAGTATACAGTCAGACAAAAGCTGCTCCCAGCATTTCCCAGAAGGAACAGGCTGATGATTTTTGGTTAGCAGCCAGCTAAACCAGAGTTAAACTATTTTCTTTTTTCTTCCCATTTATTACAGTCTTAGTCCGAAGTTGATACTAAAATTTTGTTGTCACATTTTAATTGAAATGGTGAGATTTAACCTATGGAGGTTTTTTCCTGTTTTTTGATTCTGTAGGTAACAACTGTGGACAGATTCCAAGGTCAACAAAATGATTATATTCTCCTTTCGCTAGTGCGTACAAAAGCTGTAGGCCACCTTAGGTATGTAACAAGATACTCTTGTAATGTCATTAAACTGCATGTTTTCTGTATCAGAAAGATTGTCTGTAATACATTACATAAAAATGTTCAGTTATTTGTGTATGTAGTAGAAATGAAGTTTAATACTATGTATTGAATGAAGTTCAGACATACTTCCTTTTTATAACTGTCTGGTACCCTCTTCACAACCACTTTATCCTTTAGTAATGGCTCTTATACTATAATTAGTTTATATTTCTACTGATAGGCTGAACTTGGTTTCACCCTAGTAGAACGATAGGAATGTAATACTTGTTGAACAAATGCAGGCTTAAATTTTCTCATGGATGCTTTCCTGTAAGTGAGATTTTAATTTGGTTTTGTATCAGAAGTTTTTGATCACTGCAGTCACACAGATCATCTAACAGTAAGTAGATGAGTTATCAAACTCATGTTTACTCATTCAGGGATACAGAAATGCTATTGTGATTTGTTCTCAGTGTTAACCTGTGAAGTCTAGGGAAGTAGTAAAGGGTGATTTCTTAATTATTTTTTTTTTTTTATATCACCCTTTCCTGTTACCAGTGCAGTAAACTGATACTCATACATGCATATACAAACACACTGTTCTGTATAATGTTTCTAGGATTTGGTAGTTATTGAAACAGAATGTAAGGAAAAATACTAAAGACAAAGTAGTATTTTAGCAGATTATTTTATATTTCCTTTATTAAAGGCTTCTGTATACTTCTAGTTATTTTAATTGCAGCTGTCATCAGTGAAGAAGAACATGATTGACTGAACTATTCTATGATTCTATTTTGTGTGTTTTCTAAAGGGATGTCCGACGATTAGTCGTTGCCATGTCAAGAGCCAGGCTTGGGCTTTATATCTTTGCAAGGGTATCACTGTTTCAGAACTGTTTTGAGCTAACTCCAGCTTTCAGCCAACTCACAGCTCGACCACTTCACCTCCATATCATTCCCACAGAATGTTTTCCAACAGCAAGACAGGTAGGAACAGCTGCTCTGAATTTTGTGATCTGTAATGGGAGTCCATGTCCCACTTTTTAAGTGGGATATAAGAGGTAGGACTGCCTTCTTTGCTAAACCAGTGCCTCTTTGATAATTATGTCCCTAGAGTTAACTGCTGTTATAGTACGCACAGGCTGGTTTTAGTCGATTTTTCCACAAAATGTAGTTATCAATATAACTGTGCCTACTTTTTCCTAAATTCTGCCAGTGTTAAGTGATTCAATATTTTTTGTCTTCTGAGAAATAGGTTTTTAGTGTGTTACATAATTTTCGTCTTGTTACAAAATAATCTTATTTCTCAAAAAGAACACAAAGCTGATAATCTCTCATTGAAAGAGGTAAAATTCTGTTTGACTGAGTAATTCAGGATAAATACTTTTTTTTTTTATTGGCCCAGAATTGCAAAACAGTTTTGTTGCTGAGCTAGGTTCATAAATACAAAAATGTCATTTGTAATACTGCATTAGATCTTGAAGAAAAAGTTTTTGTTAAGCATTTAAGCACAGGGTGCACAGAGTAGAATGCTAAATGAAGAAATAGAAGAAAATCTGCTTTGCTTTATGGAGCTTTAAGGACTGCCTGCATGAGCCTCAAATTCAATTACAGATCTTTCCCTGGTCTTAAGTGTTATTGACAAGTCTGGGAGGGAGCCCTTCAGTTGAAACTTTCAGGTCCACTGTGCAACAAAGAATGAAGTGTGCATAGTAAGTGAGGGTGATCCAGAAGGAGCTGGACTGTGGTGGACAAGTAGGCCAAGTCTTAATCAGATTGTCAGCTATTTGGCCTTTAACATGCTAAATGACTCAAGTCCAAAATGGATTATGGAGTAAGCATCAAAACCCAGCCTTTCCTTTTGACATTATGTTGTTGGGCTGCAGTGTCATGATTAATTCATGATTAATCCGAAGAGTAAGGCTTATACTTCCTATCTTTCCAAAGAATTCAGCTTTTTTTTTCTTTTCTTTAAAAAGCATTTTTTAATTTTGGGGGGTTTATGTTTTCTAACATAGTTAAGTAACTTTTGAATAATGGTTGTTTTGCTTTGCTTGCTGACTGTGTACATTTTTTCCCCTTTTTAGAATGGAGAAGGACCATCTCACCAAGTACATGTTATTAAGAACATGCCACAAATGGCTAACTTCGTGTACAATATGTATATGCACATGATACAAAGTACACACCACTATCAACAGGTAAAGACCTTTTAACTCTTGGAAAGTGTGCATTTAAAATTGATTTTTAGTAAGTGACAGATGCTGTTGAGGTTTGAGTCTGTTCCTGTTATGTGTAAAATTCAAAAAGGTTTTATGACGTAGCAGAGAGAACACTGAGGTATTTTAAAATCCTGCAGTAGCAAGAGCTGTATCTTTTAGTAATCTAAGTCCCAATTTAAGGTCCCAAAACCAGTAAGTAATTGATGCTGTGTGCTGGGCTTGGCTCTGTCAGCGCATAAAAATTCTGTGTTAATACTAAAGAATTAGCCTGTCCACTGTTTACTTGAAGTAAACTTGTGTGTTATGTTTCATGTAAGTGCAACTAGTGGTATTATAGCACCACTGCATGGTGCGGTGATGTTTTGTAATAGAGGATTTCACTACAAGCCTGTAGTGTATAGTTTTCTCACTTCTCTACTTATTTTTGTCAGTGTTTAATCCCTGAAGCAGAATTCAGAACCAGCCAGAAACACCTTGTCATTATATGCTCAAAGCCCTACCTTGAGCAGAGCTTTAAGGTAGTTTAGATAGTATACTAAGCAGAAAGCTGCCTTTAGTTGGCATACTTGGATCTGTAGGTGCCTAGAGGGAGTTCATAGTAAACAGAATGGGAGAAGTCTTAAATAACAGCCCTCTATTGCATCAGCTTTCACTTAATGTCTGGGGTTTATCACGATTATGTTACCTGTAATTTATTCTTTCATGGTACTCCGAAGTACCAAATTAAAAACCCCAAAAAAATGGCCTTGTTGGTTTTTGCTCTTCTGAAGGATTTCCAAAAGTAATAAAAATTGATTCAAAAGGACACTACTCACTTTGTATTAGCTGGCTGTGGGAAGAGAATGTGAGCATGGCTCTGTATCCTTGAATAGATTAGTCCAAGATGCTTGTCTGTGAGATCTAGGTTTGGTACTTTAATGCAAGGATGTTTCTCCTCTTCCTTCTTCCATGGACTATTTCATCTAATACAAGAACAGTGTAATGAGTAGAGATCAGAACCCAGATCTTCTCTTTTAACTCAATATCAGACTTTTTGATGGTAAATTTCTTTTTCTTTGCAGTTCTTATCCAGTGAATCTTGAATTATTTTTTTTTTCTCTTCTGAGAGGCATAGCTTCAGCCAGATTTGAAGCATTTTGCTACCCAGAAAAAGCCTTTGCCAGGTGGACAGGATACTTACTATTTCGGGGGAGTGCTCTAATTATGTCTGCTGTAAAGAAAAGGGGATAGAGAAAGAGGAGTGACACTACTAAAATCTCTTCTTCTTGTAATTGTATATTTTTAAAGTATGAACGCTCACACTGTTCTGTTAGAAACCTAGCCCTGTGACATGACGAGATTTGTTTTGGAGTCTGTTTAATATAATTGGAGATCTTTCAACCATGCAGCTTTTATGTGATGAAGACTCAGGAGACTGTGCAGTTGGTCACATTCAGATGCAAATTAATGGCCCTGTCAAAACCAACAAGGTCCTGAAAAGCAGGTGGTAGTCTCTAAATTTTACTAAAAGATGGGTTTGCTTGACACCTTAATCAGATATGGACCCAATCCTGTGCTAATACCAGTTATTCTTTTTAGAATCCTAATTTTGGCCATTGCTAGCTAAAATTGGTTACAAAGCTGCAGCTTTCGTACTGCGGCAATGAATCACATTCTCCTTGCAGGAAAAGCCAAAAAGTGAACAAAAAAAAAGAAAAAGAAAAAGAAAATGCAGATATTAAATTTCTTTTACCCTGTATAGTACAACATGGTATTTTTCCTTTTCTTTTACACTAGACTTAACAGTAGTCGTCACAAAGCACAACATATGTCTAACTGAATCGCTGAAGAAGTCTGAATTTGTATCAAGATCATAAAGGATCTTTGGTTTTGAAATGCACTTTTTCTGTGAACAAGTGGATTATAGAAACCAGTGTGATAACTCCAGAGTCTATAAAAACTGCTTTTCATATCTCTGCTGGTAGTCATAATTACTTCAAAGATTTGCCTATGCTTGTCTGAAATTTGTAGTGTTAGTGTCATCTAATTGAAGATAAGACATCACTGTAATTAAACACTCAATTTGTTATGTTAAGCTACGTTGCCTTTAAGGAAAACAAAACAAACAATCATCCATAGGAGGCTTATTGAGCTTTCATTTCATTAAAATGCTTCACAGTATTCCAAAGAAATACCCATCCTGTCATTAAATAATGTAAGGTTGCAAGAAGTACGAGGGTTTCTGTACAGCCTGGAGTTGTATAGCCATCATCCATGCTCTTCAGCTAACTGTATTCTTGGTATTACTTTTTTTCAAAAATCTGTAATACAGCTACCATCGCTGCTTATAATATTTTGCCAACTACTTTTTGGTTGCAAGCAAAAGGCTTCAATTCTATGGATGTATTTTGTGAAAAAATATCTAAGCATTACTTTAAGTGTTACTGGAACTTGTGTTGTTCCACATTTACAGCTGTCGATGCAACTTCTGTAAGTACAGATAATGTTCACATAGCATTTTATAAGATGTTTCAATGGTAAACTACTGGAATGAGTTGTTGAAGACAGGCTTATTAATGGCCTCAAAAAGCAAGTTAAACATATCTAAGAGTTTGAAATGGTAATAGATGAGATTATGGTAGGAATGTGATTGTTGCTTCAAGTAGGGATTACCATAACCCTATTACTTGTCTGGCTGTTTGAGATACTGTGTTTCATAGCCTTTAATTGGAAGTACTGAGTTTTTAACTCCCTCTTTCAGGCAAAAAATATGTCTAATAAGACTGTATAGGAGTTAAATGCCTACGGGTGATTAGGGATTCTAGATTGTCATCGTTTTTCACTTGTTATCTAATGCAAAATCCTAACTGCAAGGTGAACAGTTCAGGCTGAAGTAGGATTAGATGCCAAAACAGATGTATTTCTAAAAACTGAAAATCCTTTATTTTTTTAATCATCTAGTGTTTACTGCCCCCACCTGCCATGATTGAAGAACCAGAAACTACTCAGTCTCAGGAGTCTGAGATAGAAGATGAAGTGCAAGATATGCAAGAAGATGCAGCAGCAGAAGAAAATAAGGCAGGAGAAGAAACAATAAAGGAAGGAGAATTGAAAGTGGATGAACATCGAACAATGCCAGAACACCCTGGAAGAGACAGTGATAGTGGAGACAGTGAACCCGAGAATGAGACTGAAAAGTGATTCACGTGATGCTTGTCCTCTACATGTTTTGGAAAACAGATAAGGGAAAAGACATTTAGGAGTAAAATTGCTATTTTTACACTGACTTTTTTAAATGTCTCCTTGTGTAATGTGACCTGTTTGGTATATTTTTCACTTTGTGGACAAGCAAAATATTTGGCAAACGTTCCACTGAGTTCTTGTCAGTATCAGAATGTAATTTGTTTGATGGCCTCAAATGATACACAATTTCCTTTTCATAAGCTCTTCAGTAAAGATGTTTTTTATACCAGTTTTGAATATTTGACCTTTAATTCAGTCACTGAGCTGTCCATTAAATCTCACTGGTTTAAGTATATTCAGTACTAGTCAGATACTCTGTAGTTTCCTTAATATTCTGTAATGGAGAATTCCTTGTGCAGAGCTGTGCTTATATACACTGAGGTGGTATTTTAGGCATAGGCTCAATATTCAATAAGATATTTAGTAGTAAGTCTGTGAGAAGTGTGAATTACCCTGGAACTTTAAAATGTTCAAAAGTTTTATTGAATTGTGACCTCAGCAGATTCTCAAAATTTCATAAGGCTCAGGTACTTATAGCAGTTTCTCATTGTTGACTTCTGATACTGTTTGTAATTTATAGATGAAGTAAGGATGCAGGTTTTCAATAGCACTGCTTTTTAAATTAGTGTTTTGAAGTAAATTTCTCTTGCTGTAACAGGACACAGTAATTGCCCAGGATAAAGCCAAAGAGGAAGAAAAATGAATGTAATTCCCTGAATGCAGGATTTGCAAAATATACAATATTGATATTAATGACATCATGGTTGAGTGGTTATTCTAGGGCAACTTCTGAGTGTACATCTTTCATAAAGTAATCAGAGAGAGGTTTTTCCCAGGTTCATTAAGTATATCTGCCAACTTGGCAAATTATTCAGTGGTTCAAAGAGACTTTTGGATTTCCAAGTGGATTTTCAAAGCAATAGCTGTAGGAACACTTTTTTCTGCTGGCAAAAAGAAAATGCTTGGTGCTGCAGTTGTGAAGCTGCCAAAAAGACTTCCTTAATAAACTGACTAGAGAATAATTAAATTGACTTTATAAACTTTTATTGATAGCACTGAAGTTATTTTTCTTTTTATTTTTGTAGTATAATAAGGAAAAGAGAAATAGTATAAAGTTAAACATAAGCCAGGCTGCTTGAAACAGATCTGTCATATACTGAAATCATTCTCCCCCTCAGTTAGAGGGGAGCTCAGGAGTAACAAATCCTAATACTTGCTGTAGCTACACGGTGTTCTCTTACAGTTTTCATTTGCTGAAATGAAGTTTTCTCAAGCAAGAAAACTAATCATTTGAGCAGAATATGTGTTCTTTCATTGGTTGTTTTGATTGGAAGGGGGTGTACTATTTATTACCAAATCACCTTGGGAGAGCAAATATTATAGTGTTGAACACCTGGGTGTTAATTTTCGTGCAGTAGCATTCACCTGTTCATGCAGGTTCAAATAATACAGGGCCTTCCGGCCACAAGGGTCTAACTCATCTGTGGGTTTTCATCTTTGTTTTCCAGCCTATTTTCTGTAAATATTTGGGTCTGAGAATCATTTATCGTGCTGTAGTATTTTAGGAATTGTAAAAGTATTCTCAAGCTCTTTTTATAAAGTGGATAATATAACTGACAGAGATTCTATCAGTAATTAGGGCAAAAGTACCCAAAGTCAAAAGGAGCTGCAAAGACCTTTTGAGTCATGTACAGTTTGCAGTTAACTGTGAATACGCCTGCCTATGTAGTGATTATGCCATGCGCAGGTCTGGTGTATGTGGTCACTTCTGGCTCAGTCCTTGTATAACAACAGCCAAGTATAGAGTCATCCCAGACTTCAGTGTTGCCCTAAAGTGGTGAGAGGAGTTGTAACGAAGGTTGGTTTTGGCTAAGGTGCAGGAAGAGACAATTGAACTGCAAACAATTGCAAAAGCTTGAACAGCCTTCATATGCAGTTTTCTGAGGGACCAAGCACCACCTGTAAAAGAGATGGAAGGTTTTGTTGAGGCAGCTTGAGCTGAGCAAGTGGTTCATTATCCTTGCTGCCATCTTATGTATGCTGAACTTTGTTTTTTTTTCAGGGACATGGTAGCATTAGGAGAATACGTCTTCTAAAGTCTGGAAAATCATGTTCTTGTAGCAGTGGCTGGAAGTTTCCTGAGGCTTTTGCAGTGTTGGTGGATTGGGGCTTTTTCCCTCAAAGCTTTTCAGCTCTATTTTTAATTTTTGGTAATGAATTTTGATGATTACCAAAGTCATCATGATGACTTTCATCTTTGAACAAAGATGAACTTTGTTCATCCTTGATGGACTTTGTCTTTTCTACCAAAGTAGTTTTTGTGTTCTGTTTGCATTTTCTCACGAGAAAGAGTAAGTGGGAGAAGTGCAGCAGTCTAAAACTGTAATTTTGTTCTATAGTATTGTTGGATAAGGTAGGTTCTAACTTCCTGCAAAAGAGAAGCA
Source organism: Psittacus erithacus (assembly GCA_009867235.2). Classification (NCBI taxonomy): domain Eukaryota; kingdom Metazoa; phylum Chordata; class Aves; order Psittaciformes; family Psittacidae; genus Psittacus; species Psittacus erithacus. The sequence goes on from WYDI02013575.1 coordinate 42,311, forward strand.
AATATCTGATTCCTTCTTCTCCCCTTAGAATAGATCTCTGCAGTTTCCTGGGACATAAAAAGGATACGAGTCCTGAAAAGTATTTTCATGAGGAGTAGAAGTTAAGTTTTGCTGACAGAATGGCTTTGCTGACAGGACAAGAGAGACCAGTTTTATTCTCTGAAATCACATAATTCTTTAAAAAAAAATGTCCTAGAGGAGGTGTTGACCACATACTGGATAAACATGATGACATCCAATTCTTGTTTCAATAGAATTTTGTAATACTTAAAATTTTGTAGAACAAACAGGCAAAAGCAAATGTCCTAGTGAACAAATGAATCACAACCCACAGCAGTCAAGAAGCTGTGAATGTCATTAACACATAAGGCAATGTAGTTTCCCTTTGCCAAACGTGGTAATCCTCCCCGTACAAACAATCAATAGAAAATTAGTGTTTTACAGGGAGTTTTGGAGATTGCTTTTATGGCTCTTGGTGCTTCCTTTTCTATGTGGTTTCTCAAACATAGTTTTCTTACAATCCTTTTTCTCAGAGGACTCGTTTCTTAGGTACCTGTCAAAAAAAAGCCCTATAACTCTCTAATGTTTATGTGCTATAGTACTAATCAACACATTTTAAAAGAATGCTGTTTCCATTGCAAGTTGAAAAAGAACTTTAAAGACTTTCAGCTAAGCATGCTGTGTAAGTCCATGTGTTTTCATAGCTTCTGGGAGATTTCTGAGAAAGCACAGAACTCAGACTTACAAAATGAAATACTTGCCAACACAGGCATTTACAAAATTACTAAGGTGAAGAGAATGCAAGAAAAGAGGGAGAAATTATACCTGCAATGCTACTCCCTCTCAGTTTGTTAATAGTAATATTTTGGGAGACTAAATACTACTGCTGTAACAAGAAAGTGATCTTTTCCCATTCCTGTGGTAGGTAACAAGGACAGGTTATTTCTCTGGGCCTTGCTCTGGCAGGGCTTTAGTCTAACCTGTATCAGGGGTAAGGTAGTATGTACTAGTAAGAAAAATTGTAAGATTCATTTATCTTCCATTATGATTTTCACTCACCTTGGGGAAAAAAAAAAAGAGCAAGGACAAGGATCTTTGAATCAGGTAACAGCATTGCTTAAGCGTAATGCAGAGAAGTCTGTTGCTGTATCATTGTGTCTAGAAAACAAGATGAAAATAAAAGCTGAAGAGTTATTTCAACTATAGCTAAGAAACTTTCCAGAGTTCAAGCATTATCTCTCTGCTTGAGAAACATTATCAGAGCAAACAGTATAATACTGCATCAGTATCTTAAGAAAATGTAGACCTAAGCTAAAGCTGAGCCAGCTGCCAGTTACATAGCTCATCTGTAGATGTCAGTGGAAAAGCAGATACAACTACAGCGTGTGTTTGCCTAATGAAACGTTATAATTTCATGATTCCAGTGAACAGCATAAAAGAATAAGCTGGAGAGCCAGATAAGGGTCAGGAATATATCAGTCCTGGCAATGTTTGCAAGAGATAAAAAGAAGCCGCCTGTATTGTGTTTATCAAGTGTGAATTCCTGAATTGCTGCAACCCAGAGTAAGAGAAGACCTGCTACGCATCTAGAGACGCTTCAGCATCCTGCTGTGCTGGCCTGACATCTCTTGTGTGTCAAGAGCACTTATTTTTAGATGGGACAGTCATTAGGCACATAACATACCTTAACTACTGTAAAGGAAGTCGTTCAGGGGCAGCAGAAGTGAATAGGGAGAAGCTCAGTATAGAAGCACTGAAGTTCTGTTTCAAACCTTAATCCATAGCACTATAGACTTGCCCTGGTTTTTGAGTGATTTTTGGCAGCAGCAGCAGCAATGTCCTGTTGTGCAATGCTGTGTTTTCTAAAATGAGACATACCATGTTTTGCATGCTGAGTCAGAGAGGGGGAGAAAGCACCTCACCAATAACCCTTCTGTGCTGGGGACACATGCAAGAGTACTGAAACAAGACTCATTGGGAAGAAGAAAAGCCTAGCTGCACAATTGTCTTGCTGCCTGTCACTGATCACCTCTGGAAACATCATCAGAGCTAAATAAGTAACTCCTATACTGTAATGTCTGTAAACATTACCTAATCTTTGAATAGAACTTAGGCATGTCCAAACATTGCCTCTGGATGCCTCTGAATTAAAGCCTAATAATGACTAAAGATAAGAAGAGAAAATGGGCTTGCTTATCAAGCAAGGTATACTTAGAACTACTCTTCTTTGACTGATAGAAATCTTTATTGAAACTGAAGTCACTACTAGCAGCTTTGTACTTTCATACAGATACCAGAGGAGAACAGTACATATCCACCTTCTAGGAAATGGTTAGTTCTTATTTTGCAGACTGGCTTTTACTGATACCCTACTGTGTGTTGGTCTGGATTTTCTCATCTCTGCTAGTGTGTGGTAGTAGAAAATCGTGGAGTGGAAGGCCAGAACGCATGGCCTTCTGGTCAGTTTTATTTATAATAATATTGTATCTAAAATGTTGTAATTAATGTGATTTACATAAATCTTAAGAGACAAACTAGGGATTTTCAGAATAGAAAACAAGTTAGGGAATTAGGAAACTTTTGTAGGGTGTTTTAGAAAATAATGGGATTGTAGAGTTCATGACAGTTTTCCCAAAGCAATGCTTTTCCAAAAATGTTAGTTAAGTGTTGCACTTTGGTATCATATTTAAAAATAACAAACAAAACTGTTCAAGCACTTGGCTTTAGTAATGCACTTTTCTCTTACATAAATCATACATTATTAGAAAGTCAAGTAATAAAATAGGAAGTAAAAGGTACAGTATTCCAAGTTAAAAAATAAAATCAGAGACCCACACCAAAAAACCCAAAGTATTTCAGTGTTTAAAAATTATGATTTTTTTCTTTCTTCTTTTTTTTGTTCCAAAACCCAGGAAATCTTAAAATTTGCAATTTCAGATGAAATGAAAACTTGAAATTCTGAGCAGCTCTGATCAGGTATGTTTGGCTCTTGAAAGTAAGTGGTACTTCCTGCAGTACCACTTGAGTTCCAGTTTTGAAAACTGACCAACCTGGCCACGGAAATCAATGATTCTCTATAGCCTTTATGAAGTTCAAGCTAGTTAAGTTGTCCTCAATGTTTTGCTTTCCTATCCTGGTACAGGACGTAGTAACATACTATTTCTTTCGTCGTACAGACTGACCATGTTTTAGGCACCTGCAAGTTTCACTCAGGGCTAAGAAATGCTCCTGAGTAGCTCATTAGCTTCATAGGCATAATTCTTTATCTCATTTGATCTCTAATGTACTATGAACTAATCTTGCTCCTTTATACATAGATACTTCAGTGATGGGGCAGTTGTCCCAGATTTCTCCCTGCAGTGCTCACTCACCAGCCCTCTTGTCAGTCTGAGCTAAGTGATGAGGCACTGAGGACAGCTGCATTTCCTGACTTATTTTGGTGCCCAGTCCTATGCACAGTACCTTCTGTAGCTCTGAGCTGAAACACTCATTTCAAATTGGAAAGAAAAAATGAGAGAACACAGCAGGATTAGTGTTTTAAACATCATTTCTAGAAACACAAATGTTGGTGAAAATAAACAAGCACACCTTGTGTTGCAGTACATTTATGTAGAAAAATTGATTCTTGAGAGAGTGTCTTCTGTAATCACAAATGTGATGTGCTTAATTTTGTCAGTATGAAACCTGCTGTTTTACTTAATATAAGGTAAAGCGTATTCTGTAAAATAATAGTTTAAACCAGGACTTAAATTTTTTTTTCAATATACAGAAGTATGAATGAATATATACTCATGCTTTCTCCCTGTGAAAATATAGGAAAAGGCTTTCAGTAAGCAGTGTGATGCCCTTTAAGTGGTGGCTTGGCATCTAATTTTTCCAAAAATGGTTTGTTCTGCATATTTAAAGTTATTCTGTTTGGAATTATTTTATTAAATTTAGAAAAGATGCCTTAGAGTGTTCTAAGATTAGTAAAGTGGAATAAAGAGCTGAGAGAGTTATTTCTATTGCTCCTGTACCATGGAGGAGAAGGCAGTCCTTCTCCTAGGTTTCTGAACTCTGCCAGCACAGACTATTAGAGGACAGCATGTTCCAACCAAGCTAATGAGGGTTTGGGTCAAGAACTTGTGTCTTGTTCTTCCTAGACCTTGGCTAAAGATGCTAAGTTTTCATACATACAAATAAAAAGCTGTCCTGAAAATTGTTATCCAAACTTTTATATAAGGGTTTGTATAACTGTGGGTAACTGGGACCTGGAAGGCAATAGGTAGAAACTGGTGCGGCCATTAGGGCAGGGATGCAAATAAGCAGAACGGGCCATGAGCAAATTCTGAGGAGATAACCAGTAATGTGTAGGAGTAAGCTAAATATGTACCTTAGTGTTTCAGCTTTAATTTATGGATGTAAAAACAGTTCCATGTTTCTTCTAGCAACATTTTTTTTAGGTGAACTATAAATATATCTACTTTGATCAACTATTTTCCCAATTGGCACCTGTCTCCACCTTAGTCTGCCATTCTCCTTTAAGAAAGGAGGGAAGCAACTGTCTTCCTGACTGTTATCACACTTCATGCCAGCAGAGCAAATCTCTCTTCCTTAAGTCAACCAGAAAAGCCTTAGCGGGAATCTTCCTCTACCCTCTGTCTTCCAGGTGTCCACATTGATATTGTGGACTAGCAATATTTTAGATATTCTAGTAAAAATTGCTTAAAATAGGGATGTAATTCAATAGAACAACAAAGACTCTACTTCCTTGTCATGTTCTTGCTTGAAACCAGATTTAGGACATCTTGAATACATTGGCACCTGAGATGTTTGAAGACAGTTTTAATTAGGTATTTAAGGAGTTTTTTTATGAAAGGCAATCAGAAATTGAGCACTAATTTGCAATATTATTTCAATGAGTGCATGTTCAGAGTGAAGACTAGCGTGTTTGTGTTTCAATGGAAGAGAAAAAAAGTAACCATCAGTAACTGAATGTTAAGGGCCCAGGCGGCAAAGTCAAGACTGAAATACATTGCAGTGTTGCTATGTCCTGAGCAGCTTCTTCATTTGAATTAATTCTTCTGCTTAAGTTGTCTGGGTGTTTAAAATTTCAGCTGGCAAGCTGTCAGGCTTGCCAGCAGCATTCTAACTGTGAATATCATGACATCTATATACTTACATTTTCAACCATAATATTTGTTTAGCAACTTCGGTGCTGAAAAAATTTATGAAGAAGCCCCAATTCTTCACATACACTGTGAAGAAAATGTTTACATGACTCTGCCATAATTTTGACATAATTCAGATCACTACATATTTATCTTAACTCTAAGATGTTTTGTCAAACTAAATGCTCAAATTAAGACATATTCTTTGAGCTACCTGGGTAGCAAGAAAGTTACTGAGAATATCTTCTAGCATTTCACTGTGATGTGATTTAATGTAGCTTAAGTGGATTTTACCAGAATTTTCTGAAGCATAAAAAGTTGAATTATAAAAAGTTGCCTATACAACAGCATTTGTAAGCTGCCTTTTTAAAAGAATTACCAAATGTGGCAACAAAAAAATACACTGAAAATTCCTTTTCTAACAAAAAGATGGAAAAAACAAAACGAAGGAAACTGCAGGATTTGTGGAGTATCTGGAGTGCTTGTGTAACTGACACACAAAAAAACCTTCCCACAGGGATCTGGGGACACATTTTGCTCCCTGTTTGGTTCTGTGCTGTTTCTATTGTATGCCTGTTCCAAAATGCAGTCTTTTCCAGTGGGCAAAGCAGAGTTTTCTGTAAGATAACTGTGAAACTTTTTAGCTGTCCTTATTTCTATATCCCTGTCATGGAAGGAAGGGGAAGACATTTTTAATATCTGTAGGATAGTCCAGGTCTCTTCTCCAAAACATGACATGCACATGCATGAGTGCCTGTCTTCAGTTTCCCTGCCTCAATAGTTATCATATCAACTAAAATGCTGCTCCCAAAACCACGGCTAGGGCTGAAAGCTGCATCTTCAGCTCTGTGGCACAGGTTACATTCCATGCTTTACCAAGGCAGCCAGCAGCTCCCCTCGGGTTATGCAGTCTCCAGCTGATGCTGGTGACTTCAGCACACTTCTGTCCTTGCCCGGCAGCTCCAGTCAGCCCAGCCACCCTCTTGTGATTACATGAGCCAGCGCAAAGACAGCTTCCCCCACGGCTGCAGTTCTACAGGTGTGGACGTGAGGCAGCGCAAGCCTGAGGGCGCTCTGTTCCTGAGAGACGTTTGCTGATTGCAGTAATCCCTTCATCCCTGGCAGCCCACCCAAGGGCTGAGAGCGCATCCGTAGCTGTGGACATGTCTGTGTGTTGGTACAGTGGGGTTGGTCGTGTCCAGGCAATGAAAGAGGAGACAAGGGCTTTTAAGTGAACAATATTCACCTTGCTTTCCTGCTTGGGTGAACACCTAGCAGAGAAAATCTGATCATTTAAAAAGCCATAGAGTTGTGATGTAATGGTAAGGCTGTTTTCAGTATATTTTTTCTGATTTACTAATAATTGAGCAATCTCTGTATTTTTCAGGACACATAAAGCAGCATAAATTGAGCTAATAAATCCACACTATCTTTTCCCTGAGCCCTGCTATAGTCTTGTTTTTTAAACAAGCATATTGAAAGCAGTGTTAGTATGCTAGCATGAAATATTAGTATGATTAGTATGAAATTAGTCCACAAGAAACACAGCCTTGGTAGAGTTACATCATTCAGGAAAACATTCTTTCTGGTCATATTTAAAATGTTTTATAAACTGAACTTGGTGGAATAAATGGAACTGTTTAGGCTGTCCATAGACCCACAGCTAGTTATTTTTCATGATGTTGTTTACTCTGTCATGATTTTAAAGCACTGCCTGCTGTCATGTTCATGTATTTTATTAGGGTCTGAATTAGAGCAACCCATTTACCTCAGTAATACTGTGCCACCTGCAGCGATTGCTCATTAGGCTAACTAATACTGCTTTTTACTACCCTAACTTCTCTTTTCTTGATGCTCAACCACTTTATCACCTTCCATACAGGGCTGGTTAACAGCAGTCCTTTGATAATGAAGGTGTGCATAGTAAACACTTGGGTTTTAATTTTTAAAGAAATTCCTGGGGAATTTGTATCTTGACCATGTAATCTCAATTATAAATTATGAAAAATAAGAACTTTTTCAGTATTTTAGTAGGATCAATTTATTTTTCCATTGTTTGAATTTTCTTGGTTTATTTATCTGCTGGACATCTCACAAGACTAGCAGAAAATGCCAGGTTATGCTTTGGATTGTATAGCGTTTTCATACATATAAATATATCTGCAATTTTCCAGACTGCTGAAAGAATGAACAAGGCAGAAATAAAATGCTGTGACAGCTCACAACACATCTCAGTCATTGGGGAGATAACTGTTAATAGTCTTGCTGGATAATAGGCTTGATGGATCTGTTAAATAAAGCACAGTCTCAAAGCTCAGCACAGGGAGTAGGTGATAATGAAAAGGAACAGCAGATATGTAAACTCAATTAAACTGATACTAGTTTTGTGCCACCTGTTCTCATTAAGCCAGAAAATAAACAATCAGAAGTGTCCTTCTCAAATTGCCTGTTGACAACATGAGAACACCTGCAGATTTATTGAACTAGCAGTAGTCTGGACCTTGGCATTTTCTTCATGTGTTAGATTTCAAACATTAATTGTATTCTTCATCTATAGCCATATTTTCTCATGTATTGAAAGATCACTGCACCTTTGTAGACCTATGTCAAAAACTTGCATGCAAGTCATCCTAGCCTAGAAAACTACTCATTAAAGTGAATCTCGTATTTCTCTCTTCCTTGGGATGTTTTCCAGGAGGCATGTGTGACTTGATATTTGTTACATTTTACTTTTGTTAAATACAGGAAACAAATTTTTCTTGGCTGAAAATATCTTTTTTACCCCAACAATAAAATTTTCAAACAGAGTTCTACCTATATATGACTGTATAGACTTGCAGTTAAAGTTGTTTTCTGTGTCACTGGGTTTCAGATGGCAGACTGCAACTCCTTGGTGTGGAGATTATTATGGCTCATTGTGCTGGTGTTTCTTGGCTGGCCCATAGGCATAGCCTTGTGTGCCCTCTATAGATTCTTTTCTCCTCTCACTCCTTTAATAGGACTAGATGAATTAGGCGAAGTGTTGCTGAAAGGTGCATGTTTGGGGAGGCAGCAGGTTCAGAATGTGTGCAATGGCAAGAGCCTGTGATAAGCGATGGAGACAGCCCTGAATCAGATAAGCATACAACTCTATGCTGCTCTGTTAATTTTTCAGTTTTAAACAAACTTTTAGTTTTTAACTGTGTACGTTTCTCTTGAGCATGTCTGAGAAACCTTAACAATCCAGAGGTTTGTGTTTTAAAACATATGATGAAAGTTGTAGCTACTGCTTTCAAAATGAGTAATGATGCCATATGCTTGGAGAAGGTAGCTATGTAAGCCTCCCCTGGGTTTTGAGCTCAGTGTCAGAATCTACTTAAATAGTTGTAGATACTGTTTAGAGGTGGAATGTGCTTTCTGGTTCTGATTAAGACACTTATGAAGAGTGGTTACTGAACTGGAAATTGGCTTTTGTGAATAATATTCTAATCTACAGCGCACATTGCAGAGTAATCAGAAAAGTGAAATTCTGATCTGATGTCTTTACAATATGTATTTTTTAATACAGATATTTCAGTGTCTCTTTAGTTCCTTTGCAATAGACTTTAGAACTCTAGTGCATTAGCATCTCATTTGTGTTAATTTCCTGTGAAGAGCAGTTTACTTCACTGGGGAAAGAGAGTGGCATTATGATGCTATATGCTGTCCTACTGAATTTCAGCTTTTTGGGTTTTAACCTCCCCAGGATGTTTGTGCAAATAGTGTCATGCTTGCAAAGTCCAGTACCCAAAGTCAGGAACGTTCCTCTAATGATTCACTAGAAATTAAATGACTGCATGTGTTTTCTTCAGCAGGGGTCTTGGCATCATTCTGGGTGTGATGCTTTGGATTTTAATATCATCAAATATATTCCAGAGCTTCTCATTTGTGGATATCATCTTGTTCTGTAGAACCCTTGGAAAACTCTGTGGTAAAGAAGGCTACATCAACATTCCTGAGGAAATCAGTGAGTCTGCCTTCCCTAGCCTTCAGCTTAGACAACAAGCTCTACGGGCAATTTACAGAATTTACAGACAGCAATTACTTGTGCTGAAAGGGAAGAACAAGTACAGAAATAGCCCCAAAATATCTCTCATTTTGAGTAAGCACCTAATCATTGCGGTGTAGCAAGAGATCCAATCTCATCTATATCTAGGCATACTTCTTCTTGTAGGAGCTCCTGCCTAGAATTTCCTGTAGCTTTGTTCTGGGAGGTAGGGATATGTCTACCACAGTAGGAGCACAGGAGGATTACATATGCTATTTACCAATAAGCTACTGCTATTAAAAAGTCATTGTAAAATGAAGTTGGCTATAACTGAAGTATTTTTTGTTTCTTTCAATGAGAACTACAAAGGGCTTGAGCCCTTAGAAAGTGTGTGAATGTAGACTGGTAAGAGAGGGTATCTAAGCTTTGGAGACAAATGGTATTTCTGAAAGACCATTGTCCTCATTTGTCCTCAACCAGCAAGCATCATCTTATGCTGAATTAAGTGATGGTACATAGATGTTTAATATTTTAGAGGATAGGATCAGGGGAAACACAACACTGATTGAGGTGATTCACTGCCTGGGGTTTATTTTTTGCTGATTCTATTCTCTGAAACATTTAACTTTCCCTGTGAATTAACACTGAACTCAGGAGCTGTGAATTCTTCCTAGGGCAGAGCAGGCAGTTAAAACTTAGGCATTAAATATTCATCTCTCATGCGTGTTAATATAGAAGGTGGAAAAATCAGATTTAGATTGACCACAGTATGCGTTCTGGATATGGAAAATAGCAGGAATAAATGAAAACAACAGAAATAAATGGACCCAAACTCAAGCCCAAAACCTAGCATGTGGTTCATGTGACAGACTCCCTGTAGGCAGCCTCTTAAATGCTGGAACAAAAGAATATCTCTTTTATACTTATTCAGCACAAACAGAATGACATGGATACTTTCTCTTTTCTCCCTCTCTTAAAGCTCCACAATAATCAAATGGACTTGAAACAAACTTCTGAAAAATCAGATTTTGTTAAAAGCTATTTTTTTGAAATACCTGTCTGAGGTAACCTTTTTTTTTCTGCATAGAATTAAGCTTTCCAAAATCAATGTTATAATTACATTATCTTCTCAGTCATAAAAGTTACTGTGTGACTTCCAACTGCATTTGGAAGCTGGTAAAATGGAGCCTGAAATGTACAAACATTTTTTAGTTACTGCTTAAGCCTCACAGCTACATTCTGGGTGTACTGGAACACTAGTGGTTTTGCTCTTCATTTTGCTTCTATTACATATCTGGTGGGTACCACAGAGGACCTGCTGTGTCAGGGCTATGTCTGTGACCCTGGGTCCCAAAAGGATTTGTGAGAGATACAATGGGATTTAAATGCCAAGTGATCTTTATGAGCATCTCTTTCAGTTGATCTACCCTCACCATGTCTCTCAAATTAGAAATTGGTAGGTGATTGCTCAAATCCTTTTAGACTGCAATGAGTCTTGGAATCCAGCAAGAGGGAAAGATGTGAATGTTGGCCAGAATACCCTCCATTCTTCCCTCTTCTCGTTCAATCCTAATCAATTGTCCATTTTTATTCTCCTTACCTCTTTCCTCTATTTTTCCTATTTTTGTTGCCTTTTTATTTAATTCATCATAATTTGCATCCTCTTATTTTTCCTGTGAGATTTTTTTATCTTTATTTGATTTAGGATTTCATTTGTTGGTTTTATTTTCCTTCATTATGTTTTCTACCTTCGCTTTTATGTACTTTATTTTGTTGAATTTCCATTTGCATTTACAAAGTTGATTTTATGCCTGACCTTATCTGTTGTAGAAGTCCTTGTGCTGAGTATGTCTAAAGGGGCTGTTGTGGTTTTTGTTTGTTATACCTTATATTATTAAGTTCACTTGTTCATCCACCCTTGGTCAGATTTTGGACTGGATCCTTGTTTTATTGTTGACCTTCAGCAGTAAGCATTCTAGACTGGTGGTCTCCAAAATTTTTTGATTGTACATCCTATCAGTAAAAAATTTTTGAACAGGCACCCCCAATATATGTGTATTTATTAACGTATAAATTATATACAGCTAATACTGTACTAACACATTCTGCACGTTATACACAATATTAGAAATTAAAAAGTGAATGAGATAAAGATGAAAGAAACTTTTTTTAAAGTATTTTTTGTAATTTTATTTATTAATGCTACAAAAAATATTTTTCTTCTCCACCCCAATGGATTGTCTTGTGCAGCCCTTGGGGTTCATGCACCCCACTTGGAAAACATTGTTCTAGATATTCCCAAAACAAACATCAGTACCCCCAAACACACTTCTTCCAAAGAGCACCTGAGTTCTATAAGTGTACCTAGTTAGTTGATATTTTTTCCATAGCTGATAAAAGCAGATTTTGTAATGTCTGCAGAAAAGCTAGCACAGCAATAAAGTTAGTTGAAACAATAATTTCTCCAATTAATCTTCCTCTTATTTTCTGACTTTTCTTGTATATTTTTTGCCCATCCTTTTAAAGTAAACAATGAAATTCATTTACAAATTGGTCACCCTTTTATGCAAGCTCAAATACAATTCTGATGCTAGATAGAAAGAATTTCTGTTGTTTTAAGCCAGTCTAAGCTCCCTTCATTATTAATGTTGCAACAGAAGTTCTTTTAACTTCATCCTAACATAATTTCTTACGCAGTTCTGTGCTAGTATTGGAAACTATTTTGGTCTGTATTGCTAGTGTGTAATTTTACAGTGAGAAATATGTCCTGTTGGTTGATTCTGAATGGCGCCAAGTACTTCAGGATGAGTAGCACTGCTGCACTTTCTTCTTCTGTTCTGCAGTGATAGAAACATAAAAAATATCTAGAATCTCCTACAATAAATACAGAGAGTGTTGCTAAGTAAGATGTGGTTTGATAATACTCTAAAATTTATTTTCTTTCATTCTCTGTAAGCATAGTGATGCATGACAGATAAGAATTGACAAAGCCTTATGTATAAATATGCTATATATGATCATATAAATGATACGCATTACAAATAAAAGGGCATTCAAACTCATGAATATTCAAAAGCAATAACCTCTTTTTAGCTTTATTGGAGTTCTATTTGCAGACATATTTACCCAACAGTCACCTTTGTAATGTTCTTTTCCTTGACTTAGATTTTTGTGGTACTATGTAAGACCTAGATCTTTTTTAGAGTTCACTTATCCCACATGACTTTTTCCCAGGTTAAGTAACTAATCCACCAATGACATCACATTAATTGTTTTGGCAGTGGTGACTTTTTATATTCAACTGCATTTTCCTACCAGTTCCAGAAGCAGGAAGCAAAACAAGAATTTATGTAAAGTTGTGATTTTCAACCCACATAAGTTTCTCTGCTCATTTGAATTCCAAGACTGTCTTTTCCCTTTTCATTTGAATACTGCCAAGATATTTTTCCTAAAGGTAAACACTTCCAGATTTAATTTCCTTGTTGTTAATAGTTGAGCTCAGAATCTCACTCCTTTCTGGCTTCAGCTGGGTATAACTTTGCTGAAATCAGCAGAACTTCACAGCTTTCAAGCAGATCAGCCTGGAGAGTCTGGCTGAGCAAAGCAATTTCTTCATCATGACAACTATTTGATCTTGTTATATTAATCTGTAAAATTGTATGCCCCAAAACACCAGTAGGAGTGGGGTGATAAGCGGAAAAATTGAGGGCTACTGAACTGATGCTCAAAACACTGCAGCGGTACTTCTAAGATGTGTTTTTTAATTTCCTGTTTATTGTTAAGTCAGTTAATCTGTACCTCTTGGTCTTGTGAATAAAAGCCTCACAGGAATTTTTGGAGTTTAAAATTCACTAATAAATATGAACAACTTAGTTATACCAAATTGGAAGGCCTCTAAAGAGCTAGAAAGCTACTGACTTTAGGATAGATGCAGGTTGTTCAGTAGCACAAGACTAACTACAGTACACATTCTAGCTTTTTCTCTTAATGTCTCAAGCTTTAAGAGCTTACTTCGTTTATATGCTTCCAGCCCAACTGACCTAATTTTCCGAATGTGCTTAGGCAATAATTTTCGGTATTTATCCTACTGTTTATTTAATCCTGAATTTATTTTATGCTTGTATGGAATTTCACCTGCTTCCTGGTACTAATGAAATCAAATCAACAAAATATTTCAATCACTTAGTTTAATATGAATAATCCAGTTCTTGCTGGGGTTTGAACTCCTGCAGCGTCCTTTGAAGATGACAACCTGAATTAACAGGTTTATAAGGTACACAGTGACTCATAATTAAAGGCTGAATTAAATTTGCTAGTTATAGTTCTACCAAATAAATATTTCTTTATCCATGGGTATTTATGTCTTCTATTATCTATAGATAGTTGTGTCCTTAATTTTATAGGAAAATAATATACATAGACAGCTCTTCCTGCACTTATTCCAAAGCCTATAAAGTCAGTGAAAGTTTATTAAGTATTTTGGTGAAGTTTGTATCAACTCCTTAAGCTTTCTTCTGAGGATTTTCTCTCAAACATAGTAATTTTTCTGAACTTGCTGCAGTTAACTCTCATTTTTCTTGCACTTGGGTACTTAGAATTCCCTACAGTATTGTAGGTGCAACAGTTTCATTCTTCCAGCATCCATTTAATTTTACCTTGACTGGCCATAGGGTCTTCAATGGGAACCAGCTTGACCATTGTCCTGGGTTCAGCAGTAGCAGTCATTTTTCCTCCTTCTTAGTGGCTGGTGCAGTACTGTGTTTCTAACTTTCAGT
>WYDI02013576.1:0-74657 GCA_009867235.2 Psittacus erithacus
ATGGGTTCAAACTTAAACAGGGGAAGTTTAGATTGGATATAAGGAAGAAGTTCTTTACTGTAAGGGTGGTGAGGCACAGGAATGGGTTACCCAAAGAAGTTGTGAATGCTCCATCCCTGGCGGTGTTCAAGGCCCGGTTGGACAGAGCCTTGGGTGACACGGTTTAGTGTGTGGTGTCCCTGCCCATGGCAGGGGGTTGGAAACAGATGACCTTAAGGTCCTTTCCAACCCTAACTATTCTATGATGGTACACTGGAAGGTGACTGTCTAAGCATTTTTCATTAATTTCAATAAGAAAATGGGGAATGTTCAAAAATACTTGTGAAAAGGCCGTTAAGACCTTCAAGTACTCAAAGGATTAATCTGAGTCCATAAAACATGGGAAGAACATTCTCTAGGAGTGGAATATTTAAACTTGGAAGGGAGCTGAAATTTAAAAGTGCATGAAACAAAATCATCAATCTGTGAGAAGACCCCTGGAGTACCGTGTAAATGAGTAAAACTTACAATTTCAAATACAGAAATGAAACATGTTACAGGACAGGGAGATGGTTAGGCAGCTGGAGGAGATATGTAAATCTGCAGGCCTCTACTTATGCTGTGGGAAGAGTTCTATACTACCTTTACACCAGAGCCCTTTAACCAGCAGCTTAGAAGCTGTAGAGGGGAGTACCAACAAGCTCAGTTCTTGAAAGCAGTCAGATTGTATTCGTGTGTGGCTGAAGTCCTTACCTTCTGGAATTCTAACTCTTGATTTTCTGATAATATTTCAGATTCCTCAGGTATCCATGAGTACTCTATGCCAAAAATGCAAGGATGGAAACATCTGAAGTAAGTGAGAGATGTTTCCTAAGGCAGTGTGATGGATTATGGAAAGAGATGTAACACCATACAGCCAAATCTGTGCCATGGGACTGTGTCTGGCCACCCAATAAACTGCCTGTTCAGTGCCTGCCACCATGCAACCCACCGCTTTCCCTCAGAGTAACAAAAATGACTAGATCTTCCCCCACATCAGCAGCATTGTGGGGACCAAGATTGCCTCTCAGTGACTCTTAAGTAAAAAACCTCAGTTTACAAGTAAAGCAGAGAGACTTTGTTTGATTGCCTTGGAAACATGGCACACTAACCTTTTTTCACTACTCTTTCTCATTCTTTTCCAGCAATTTGATGGCCAAATGGCATTTTTTGCAATACTTGCATGCTCACTGTCTGAAACTAACAGGTGGAAGAATTTGAGCTCTGTAAACAATTATTTTGCTGGTGCACAAAAAACCAGCAGAGTCTACCTCCCTGCACAGTCTAATTGTACGGGGAGAACAAGCAAAAGCAGCAAGACTTATTTTAGTCAGTCAAGCTAGCAGAGCTGATACGTGGAGGAAATCTGCTGGGCAAGACAACATGATTTAACACACCCAGTTTTCTAAGCGTAACTTCATTTAGAAGGCAAAAGAAAAGTCTGTCTCTCACCGCCACACATGGAAGAGAGGAAAATAGTATCCAGCCTCTAAAAGGAGGAAGGTTGAAGGAGCTTGTGACTGCACGCCTGCTAAGGTGGACTGCTAGACAGGTAGATATGTGTTATATGTGCAACCTCTATACACCTGCATGTGCCCACACACATCTAACTGACGTCAGTATAAATGTATGGCAAGCATGTCTGTGCTTGATGTTGTATTGACCTACAAGTGAATGTGTGTATATATATATACACACACACATGTGCACACCTTCAGACCATGTAGCATGAACATTTTCAACCTGAACCTGTTCATATGTCATCAAATTGTGGAAGCTGCTGCCATTGTCCTACTTGTATACTGAGGTGCATACCGCTCTTTTCATGTGTATGATCACACCCTATGCGTGCTTTGTGGGAAATACATTGCAGAGAATGCTGTTTGTGGTGACATCCTTAAGCATTATTTGCCTGTTTGACTCCAAGTCTTTTTCCCATTTGCACAAACCTGCAGATACAAACTTATTTGACCCTGTCAGTCATACAACAGCTCAGAGGTGCTTTTCTGAAAATACACAATATATGCAGTTTATTTTTCAGTTTGGTATGAAGGGCCAGGGGTTGTTCAAGCACAGGCTTTTTTCTTAGACATGTATCCCATAGATGACTCAGGGCTGAGAGTCTCTAGTCCTTCACCAGCCGGTAGATGTGATGCTGGGCACCATGGTCACTAGTTGACACCTCAAAAACATATGCTATGCACAGCAAGGTCTCCTGTGTGTCCCTGTTTGTGACAACCTAGACAGAAAAGGAGAAGAAACTGAAATGGCAACTGCTGTTTCTCTGCTTACATATTCCAACATACTTCATGTAGAGCAAAAGGTCAGTAATAGGCAAAGAACAGGAATGATACACAGCTCAACCACAACACCCAGTCTGTGTGCTCACACATCTAAGCAAAGCACTTTTGCAGCATCAGGACTATAACACAGTGAAGAGACAGGAAGGTGAGCAGAGTCCACTGTGGAGAAAAGAATGTTGTGACCAAGCAGCAACTGCATAAATGGAAGTGGGTCCACTAGGTCCTCTACTCCCTACCCCCGGTGTTGCAGATTTCAGCAGACAGAAGGTGTTTCACAGAAAATCTCTTTTTGCTTTGTTTGTTGGGTACAACCATTCCTGTTCACATATATGTTGATATATCACAGCCATGAACAGTTCTTTGCCTCCATCTGCTCCTGCTTGTCAGTGAGACAAGGACAGACCATGAGCATTACAGAATATAACTCATCATACAGGAGATGTATAGGTTTGACTCCATTATGCCTCCCACTCCATACACTTTAGATGTCAGTAGAAGGATGGCTGGCCGCTACACTTGTGCATTCTTTCAGAAGCTCCTTTTTTCCATTTCTTCTTCTACAGTCCCTCAGGAACCTTAGTTTCTCTGAAATGTGTCAGCAGCATAATGATGGAACAGTGTTGTCTAAGTTTCAAAAGCTTGCACTGCCTATACTACATGGCAGGGACAAGTGAAATAATGCACCCAGAGCTCCTAGCTCAGCTTTGACCTGTCATTGCACAACTTCTTTGCACATTCTTGTCATCTGAGTTTGTGTCATAGCTAAAGCTTCAAGCAGTCCTCTCCTGCTGGAGATGATATATTTTTATCAGCAGTAGCACCAACTCAACTGCAGAAGAAAAACATACCAGGTGGAAGCTTGAACTGTACCAAAGGCCAACCATTCTTGTGAAAACAGGAATAAAAAAAATAGCTATTATCAAACTTGCTTATTAATTTTAGCAGCCTGGTTTGGTCTATTCTTTTTTCTTTTCTTACTCCATAAGCATACTTTGCAGCCGAACTAACCCTCCTCCTTTCTTCTGCAGGCCATTGTGAGTTATACACATCCAGGTATGTTAATGCACCAGAGCCTTTTCTGAAAAATGGGCTCTGAAATCTTGCGAGGGCTACATCCAGAGCAATGTGCAAAGCAAGACCATGCTTGAGAGATATGGGGCATCTAAGATCATGAAAGGGTCTAGAAAAAATACAACTAGGCTTGCCTCAGAAGTTGGTAGTGGGGACTGAGGACTACCAGCATGCCTTACCTAAGCATGACCATTTTTCAGCTACTCAGTACAGACTGAGGGGTAGAAAATGCTCAGCCTGCTTCTCAGGGAGCAGGACTGCAAGGCCATATTAAAGGCTGTGCCAGCATGCATGAGACATGCCTCTCTGTGACATGGCATAAGGGAAGGACATGAGATTACTCAAAATCTAAAGCTCCGGAAGAAATATAAATATATAACAACTTTGTTCATAGAATTTATAGCAAGTGCTGGAGTGACTGAGGGATATTATTAACCTTGTGTTTTACAGCTGCGGCACCTGAATCACAGAGCGGTGAAATGAGCTGCCTGAGGTGCCACAGGATTTCCAGAGAATGGAATGAAGACCACTTGATTTCCATTCTTTCATACAGGCACTAGCATACCTTCTACTTACCCAGCCACAGCTCCTCTGGGTGAAGATCTGTGATGCGTGTTGTAGAGGCAAGCACAGAACTCAGCCCAAGGAAAATCCATCTTTTAAGCTGTCTTTGCCCTCTTCCCAAATTTGGGCAATGTCTGAGCCTGGAAAGGCTCCTGCTAAAACATAGATACCAATGCAAATCTAGTTGCTATAGCTTTGTAATACTGCCCTATCTACATGCTGCAGAAAAGGCTTCAGAGGCTTCATGGAGGTGTTGCAGAGTTTCCTGCAATATGGCCTTTTACGTGCTTCCGTATTTTCTCCTGGATCAGGATGGTCCTGAGGAAGCAACTTCCCTTTCTCATACCCCACTTCAACCTGGTCAGTGAAGAACTCTTCCCATGGCAAAAACATGTAGCCATGGGAAGAACACTAAAAAGTGCTCTTGTTATTTTTTACCTGGCAAGAATGACCAGGGCACAGAAAGGACCAACATTTGTCCAATAGTGGAATGAGCATTTCCTTCACTGACTTCTGTATCTTTCTCCTTCCTTTATCTCTCTGCCTCATGAATTCCCCCTTTATTTTTCTTTTTATCTCCATCTTAACTTGGGTCTCACAAATTCTTCTGCTGCTTCTCTGCATGAGTTACTATCTCTAGAGCTCCATAAAAGGTCTTGAGGTGCAATACACATGAGCGATACTAAATTCAATTAGATGCTGAGCTGTAAAAGGAAATCTGCTTTGACTCACAACAGTGAACTCCTGCATGGGGCTTACAGGTTTCCAAGCTCCAACGAAAACAGTTGAAAGTCCCACCTGTAAGATAGTAAAGTTCTCCAGCACACTGTTCATCATATACTTCTCAGGAAGGTGCTTGAGTTTATGAATGAAGTTTATCATGTATTCACAGAGAGGGGAACGGTGAATGCGATAGGAATAGAATCCATTTTCATAGCGTGCATACTCTGTCTGCAATGCAAAACATGAAAGGAGCACATGGGGCTAATGATGTCGCATTAAGTAACATTAATTACACTGACTGCTGACACAAGAATACCTGTGTTCTGCATACACCTGTTCCTCCTGCATCTAAAGGCTCCTCGAGAAAGAGAGCAGCAGGAAGCAGGTCAGAGCAGCTCTCTTAACAGCTGAATACGGCATCAGAAAGAATTTCTTTCAGTGCCAGATACAGGCATAATTGTGCAGCTCCACTGTTACACGGTGCTGCAAGTGTACAAGCGCTAGGATAAGCTTCATAAAACCTTAAGACTATAGTCTGCAAATTGTAAGTCTATTAATTAATGATGACAGTGTATAAATGACTTGTTTAAAAACACTGATGAGAGTGAGGTCTTGCCGATTTGTTTTCATGTTTCTGGACTACAGAACAAGTATCAAGGTTTCCTATAGCTTTTCTTTGTTCCCAAAAACCCCCAGGCAATCACCATAGCTGAGTCTTACATATTCACATATCTTCAGAAACTAAGATTTAAGAAAAAAAATCAAAAAGCAAACACTAGCAGTGTCCTGAGACAAAACCATGTTGCAGGCTGGAGCAATCTTACACCTGCATGTCTCAGAAATAATAATCTATGGCATTGATCTTCCTGACAACAAGAATTGGATGTATTTTGCCTGGAGATATACGCAGGATGCAAATACTTGAAGTGACAAAACAACAGCCAGAGAGGACCTTGCACCCAGGTGTCTGCTCCCTACCTCCACTTTCTCCACCACCTGCTTTCCAAAGGAACACACTTTGGTGGAACAGGTAATGACCATGTTTTCTCGGCTCTCATATTGGCTGGAAACGCCATAGAAAGATCTGGATTCATCTTCAATATTGGTGTTCAAATCAGCCTGCCAAAACAAAAAAAAACAAAACAAAAAACCAAACCAAAATAAAAAAACAAAGCAAATAAAAAAAAAAACCACACAAAATTAAAGAAACAAAAAATCCAACAACAACCAAGAAAAATAGATGGTTATCAATAGATGGTTGTGGGTTTTTTCACCATTACCTTGCATAGCCAGGATTGTAAAGTATTGGAGTGTCCAAAGCTCCTTAAGCAGACCAATATGCATCAAGCAAGCAGGGGAATCTGAACAGTATGCACTAAAATCCAGTTCCTGCTTCAGAAAAATGTTGGTGGGGGTTTGCACACACATTGTGGGAACCTGGTGGAATATCCTCTTAACAAACAAAGCATATGACAGTCCTTTACCTTAGGTGGTATTAACCATAACTGGCTACCAGTGTGTCAAGATAATTACCAGTATATTTACCAGTATATGGAGGTACTCACAAAGCATGTGGAAAGCAGACAGAAAGGCACTGTAGAGATAGACCAATGCAACCAAGGGCTAGATTGGGCTGCTTCACTAGGAGGAAAAATAAGGGTACAGTAACTCAAGTAAAGCTTCTCCACCCTGGATATGTAGGTAAGGGGAAAGAGCCAGAACAGAAAAATGTGTGAGCACATACACAGTTTGGACTCAGGAGCATATATATATATGAAGAATATAAGTAGACAAAATGCAATGTAAGGAATGTAGGTTGCTGATGGATCCAGCCCAGTTCCACGTGAATACAAACCCATCTCCATTAGCAGTCCCAATTTTCACATGCAGGTGCCTATGGCTGGCCAAGAGAAGCCTCATGAGAGGACCGAACTCCTAAAAATCCTAGTTGTTTGAAGTTTCCACCAGGGGTCAGTCAAAACACACTTATTTGAAGAGGCGTTCCCTTAAGCACGCATAGGAACGCCCAGCTCAGCTTCCTCGCTTTCAAAACTTCTTAGTGGAGCTTCTCTGCTCTCCACAAGCCCAAGCGCTACCTTACATCCGCAGAAAAGCGGAAAATGATCAGTTCCCGTAGGCTACTTCAGACTATTTTATTCTTCCTGCTTAACTGAGGGAAACGGGAAACTGAAGAAAGTGTATTCCTGTTACTGCGGATACAGTGTGAATAGGACTATATTAGGTGCTATTGTAGCATGGTTTTCTTGGCCAATGTCAGTGAAGGTTTTTTATTCAAGATCTAGAGCAACACTTAGGACAAGAAATGCCACACTTGGAACTGGACCCCCTCAATAATGAATCTCTCTTTTCTTTGCCACACAAAATAACTCGCCTCTTTGCCACAAGATAACACTGTTAGCTAATTTCTCGTAAGTAGCAACGGCACAAGGCGCTTAAGTCAATCTAGAAAGTTGCCAGTCCAGCCTTCTCCCCATCTGTAGCCACACAAGCTTACTGCTGCTTTGTGCCACTGTTAGCAATTGTACGACTGACTCTAGTTAGCCAGATGAGAGAGCTGATACCAGCCAAAAGAATTTTTTTTTGGGGGGGGTTTGGCGAGTTATTTTTCAGTGAGAGAAGGAAAGCTCACTTGAATCTCCACTAAGCTGCAGGGGCTGGATGAGGTGACAACACACACAAAAGCTGAGGGTACAAACACTACCTATTTTGATAGCAACAGGTACTCAAGTCGGCTTGCACCTCAAAGTTACAGTTTGGTAACACCAGGTGGGTCCTGTCACCAAGAGGGAGCAGTCTTACTGTCCCAGAGCAGTTTGTGCCTCCCCATTCCTCTCCTGTACTGACACAAATGTTTCCCTAGCTGCGTAACACGACTCCCTAAGAAATTGCTCAGCCAGTCCTCAGCATCAGTTCCCTGACCTGATTCAGAAGCACTTGTGTGTGTTCAGACAAAGAACATGTGTTGGAAGGATAGGTTACAATAGGGAAAGCAGAGGGAGGACTACTTCTAGAGAATGCTGGGTTTGACTAACTACAGCAGTAACTACTAGAAGCCATGCTCTGCTGTAATTCCTTTCAAATTAAAAGTTTTGTCCCTAGACAGCTAGGCTGGGCCATCTCTATACCACAACACTCACCAGCAGCTCACATCAGACAACACTGATGCCAAAAGTGCTAGCAGGAGAAGCAGCCATGTAATAATCTGCAGTATTATTATCCAATTCCCATGGCTGTTAACTTGTCAATTCAGGTGTGTGAAGGAGGAGGTAGTAAAGGAAATAAACCATGTCCCCATTTACTTCAGAAAAATCAGTTCTTTTTCCACTTGGCACAACACTGGGACATTCCTGCCACTGTGCTATTGTGCACACATATTTCCATGTACAAAAAAACTACCATCTGCATTAGATAAATGATGCCACAGATAAATATCAATAAAATCCAATTACTATATATATATTTTTTTAAGTAAAAACTCAGAAGCAACTGAAAGGCAGATTTGGGATAAGTTTTTCATGAAGCACAATGAGCAATGTATCTCCTGGGGTATCTCCTAGACTAGCAGTTACAGCATTCAGGTAATTCTAGTAGGGCAATGATTCAACCTGGGAAAGATGACAGAATGCATCACACCAGCAGCATTTGGGATGGACATACAGCTTTCACTCTGCTCACACTGCTCTCAAAGGAGAGCATAACAGCACAGTATTTAAATACATCATCACAAATCACTCTTCAAAATGACTGTGTTGTGTTGTGTAATTTCTTCAAAAAAATCCTTAAAAGTTGGATCATCTTCATCAGAGATTATGGATGAAAGAAAATCTATTTGTCAGACTGGCTTGTTTTCTTCTGTATGACTCCCCTTTTTAAATATAATCCTTCCCTCTGAAGTAGTGGCAGATCTTCAACCCTTGTATATATGCTTGGCTTTACACGTGTAATACATTCATACCAGTTTACACCAGCTGTGTACTTGTCCCTTTGTTTTCTTAAATTTGCCATCTCCTGCATATTATGTATTCAAGAGCATCCTCTGATTTATCAGGAGATAAAGCAGTTTAGTCTCATGTTTGCTTCTCCTCAGAGGGTAGCTTCACAAAACAATTTATCCAGCTGAATTGGTTCCTGACTTCTCTTAACAATTTCTCCTTTTTTGCCCCCATAGTTTTCTGTCTCCTTGCTGAGCTAAAACCAGATTTGGGCAGCTTTGGGCGTTAAAATAGATCAGTAAAACTATTTGGACTTAAAGCTTCTTTAAAAATCATTTTGCATCATTCATGTTTGCACCACTGATGTAGTGCTAACTTTTGTGCAAGACTTGGAAACAACAGCAGGAGGAAGACTGGAAGCTTTTACATTTTCATGACCACCTAAATGACTCTAATGCAGTGTTACACTTTAATGGTTTGTCTACACTGGAGTAGCCTATGTGGGCAAATCCAGGCTAGCTTTAACTTGGTAGCACAGGTAATAATAGCAATAAGGCACAGGCATTACAGGCTTAACAGTAATTCAGGTTGTCAAGTGAATTTTGGTCCTAGAATCACAGAATGGTTTAGGTTGGAAAGGACCTCAAGATCATTCTGTTCCAACTCCCTGCCATGGGCAGGGGACACCTCACACTAGACCATGTCGCCTAAGGCCCTGTCCAGCCTGGCCTTGAATGCTACCAGGGATGGAGCATTCACATTATGCTGAAGTCCTCTGCAGTCAAATTTTCCCCATTATAGTTAATGCTGCTACTTTGTTTGTACCACAAATGTAGCAATGCTACTCTATTTTGCTTTAGGTTTTTACTGAGTTACTGTAATTCTCATTTACGTGTCAATGCAATAAACTGTACAGTTTATTTGACCCATACTCCAGCTGTCTGAAAAAAGACTAATTCTTTCCCATCTCCAAAGAGAAAATAACTAGAAGTCCTTCATAATATTGTTCAGCTATTTCCCTTGGGGATGATAAACACAATGTATGGACCCAATTCCACTTTTACAAAGAACTTGTGTCACTGAGTAAAAAGAACAAAGGGTCAAGGCTGCAGAAGCCTGGTCAGACCACTGCTACACACACATAGCAGAAGCTCTCACTGCAGAACCAGACAAATATGTTCAGGGTGTCACTACTAAAGTAAGACGACAGTTCCTTAAAAACCAAAGCACCAGTTAGGAGTAGAACTCTAATCTGTTAGATTTCCCTGCTATGAAGATTATTACCTTGAAGAGAGACAAAGCAGAAAATTCAGGAAGAACACTGTTATCTGCCATAGCCAAATTAGCTTGTAAATGTCAACTGGACACTGCTAATGGAAGCAGTTAAACTTCCCAGAATTGAAGCAGGACAAAATCATACTGCACATCATGGGGTCTGTAATGGTTAAAAGAGTTACTACTTTTAACTTAACATCTAAAAATGATACTGCCTCCTTGTCTAGATTCTTAGGCTCTCCTCACAATACCTAGGCCATCAAGACTAGAAACCACACTGCTGCTTCGGGGAAAGGACTCTTCCTTTCTTTGCTTTCACAGTTTCCTTCTTTAAACAAAACCTTGTGTCAAAGCACACCCAATCCTGGGGTGAGCACCTGAGATGAGCAGAGTGAGGTCTGCTTTACTCTGCCCACTACATTCCATCCCTCAAAGATGCGAGAGAATAATAGTGACTATGACTTAAAGGAAATTCATCTTCCCAGCACTTCATCAAGTAGGAAGGCTAATCTTCACCTTATAGTCTGGGAATGCATGAACCTGTTGAATACATAACTGGATGTGATTCTAACTTGGAGACTAGAACTTAGGTGCCTCAGCTCATCACTGGCAAATACACTGATATGTTCAATAACAAGTGAGATAAATCTTTAATATGTTCCTACCCCAGCCTAGGCTGCCAAAGAAGACATAGTCAGGATTTAGGAGAGTTCATAGCCAATGTACTGAGTCACCTTGCCCCCCAGGCTCCTACTAGCCACTGCTAGCAACAGGATGGGACTGCAGCAGGGGCAGCACCAGCATTCAGCTGGATGTGTGGTGTGCAGCATTCAAAAACAGCTGTTCTCCATCTCTTCAAGGGAAAGGTATAAGATCAAACAGATGAGGCATATTACAAGCTAAATCTGAGTTATGAGCCACCAACTGGACCATACTACTTTATCTGACAATCAAGGTTCCTGCTTTCTGCTCAAGAAGTTCTAGATGCGAAAACCTGAGCACACTCTAGCATAAGAGCAATCTGATATGTCTGGGATGCATTTAACTTATTGTGCAAGCTCAGCACAGATTACATACTTGTCTATACCTTGCCTGATGACTTCCAGAGATGCTGAAACATCTCTGATCACATCTGATCACAGATACAATCACTCATGTATCTGTGATCTAGCACATCCTGGAGAGCTACATATTGCATGCAAGAGAGCTGATCAGCTTGTTTTGGGGGAAACAGCTGAAAATTCCTCCTTTCCAAGGAAATAAGCAGAATTTTTAAATACTTACAAGACAAGATTTCCGGACAGAAGAGAAGGGATTTGTTCAGGGAAGGGTAAGTAACCCTCAAGAAGCTAGTACTACTCTTTGGGGTTTTTTAAAATCATACTGGTCATCTGAATCTCTTAACAGCTTTGCTGAAAACAGTTCTGCTGAGCTCAAGTGTATCACTCAACTTCTCAATCCCAACAAAGAAACACACAAAAGTTGTCATTGTGCGCTGTCCTAACCATATATTAAGCCACAGTTTTGTCTGATCTTTGGTGGGAATGAATTTCACAACTGTTGACCAAGAAAGGCCTCATTCCTATTAGGATGAGGCTGTGCATGAGGATTTCTCTGAAACTCTTCACAGAGGGAAATGTGACCTTCAAGAATCAGTCTTCAGCTTATCTGAGGCTTTGAAAAGCAGCGATTGGTCAAGAGTTCAAATGGCATTGCCATAAGAATCCACAGCTTGCTGGTATCTTGCACACAGGTCCTACATGTTAATTGAAAAGCATACGTTGAACAATTATTTCAAAACAGCCAAAAACTTGTGGCTCTGCAGCTTCAGCCTCCAAGAAAGGGGGAAAGGGAGAGTTTCTAAGCTAGCCAAAGATAGCAGAAAGCCTTGCCAACAGTATGGGTAGCTGCAACTTAGCTAGCTCCCCCCAGGACTGTGCTATTTTGACACCCAGCAGACAAATTCCCACAGCAATTTAGTCTTTCAATCTGCTTTTTGCTGACGGCAATCTCTATACTGTTTAACACTGTGGGCAACAAATTTGGTGAAAGAAATGCCATTGACAGAGTTTGCTTCCATAACGTAGCAACTGGTAAGAGGCTGTGCTGGTGACTGCAGGTGAAATTTATGGGCTGTCAGATCCATTCTCAGTAAAAATGTGCAGAAGTATAAAATCTCTGTTGCCAGCTGCCTCAGAAGGAGTGCCAAAGAAAGAATGGACATGGAGACCAAATTAAATCTCCTTGCTCTCCAAGCAGGTTCTGCCAGGTCAGGATTGAAGGCAGGATGCCAAAGGGAATTTGCACTGCTGCTGTTTTGACCGAATTTGCTCGGGACAGAAGAACCCAAGCACAGGGCAGCAGTCTCCAGCCCAACCCTTCAGCCCCTTCCACAAAAGTATAATTCATTTAATGGAAAGAAAACAGTGACTGGTTCAGTTTGCCTATCACCAGGGAGAAGAAATTAGTACATACATTCATCATTTCCAGGAAAGGTCCTGCAAATTCCCCTGATCCACACCTCTGCAGATAGCTGTTCTGAACAAAGTACTACCTGTCCTGAATTCCTGGTTTGTCATTTTCCTTCTGTCTTCTACCTAGAGTCTCACAACTTCTGAAAGCTTTAAGATGCAAGTGCAACATTCTACTAACGTGCAAAGCCCTGAAAACACCACTTTCCCAAACTATTAATAACGATGCATATAGGAGGAGTTCATGGGGAGAACCAAGTAACAGGTGGTAGAGATAATATTACACTGGAAAAGAGCAGAGCTAATACTGCCCATGTGTTGGGAGGCTAACATCTCATATTCATTGTTGTGTGCTAGAATGCACTTGGAGCACATAGAAATGTCACACAGATGTCATAAGCAACCTGCCAATCCAAGTTCAAGAGTTAGTTCATTGTACTAAACTCCCAGTGCCAAAATCAAGGGAGAATTGCAAACACTGCTTATGTTTCAAACTGATCAACTTTTAACTATTAGCTATTGTATAGATAATTTAAAGCACCATTGAAGAAACAGGAACATCTCTTTCTCAGTCACACTAGATCCTAAGTACTATCAGTGATGTCAAGAAAACCCAACCCTGTTGTTTAGGGTTAGGCATCTGGTGCACAATGGATCATCTGGTATATTAAGTGCTTAGCGCAGTAATGGCAGGTTCCTGCCTCAGGTTCTTCAAGCCTAAAACTACATCTAAACAAATCTAGTTTATTCAATTACTTGATTTTTTAAGTCTTTGTCACCTGCAAGCACCACTTCAATTTAGAACCTTTGAAAGGTCACTCATATCTTCAAGTCTCAAAACACCCCTTCAGGTATTTAACTCTACTTACCAAGTTTAAGGGTTATTGTTACTTTCTTTTTGGATAATACTTTTATCCTAAAAATCATGCTATAAATTCAACAGTGTATTTGTATAGCTCTTTAGACACCAACACCTCTTCAGACTTCCAACAGTGTATTTGTATAGCTGTCCAGATCAGTCAGGCAGCAAAATGAAAAAGCAACCTTGCATATACTGTTACAGAGGTATAAAAATGCAGATGGGCATAAAAATATCAGCTGAAATCTAGTTTTCCTGTGTTAAACTGCTGGGTTTGTGTTTTTGTTAAATCACGTTGCCTTATCTGTGGTGGAGGGGTTGCACTACACACATCTATTGCAATACACCAATCGCCAGAAGTCCCATGATGCACGTAGCGCAGTGCACGACAGGCACAGCCCATGTGCTTTGTTTAAATGTAAGACTGCATTACTGCAATATTTCAGGCATGTTGAATACAAAGTTCTGCAAAAAAAATTTGGAGTTTTTCCTTTAAAAAGTCCAAATTTTCTGGAGCAAAAGTGGTTTCTTGGGTTTTTTTATATTTTTAATTGTTTTAGTTATATGTCCTTAGAGATCCTAGCTGAAATCTTGTTACAAAATTAATCTAAGTACTCATGTGAAACACAGCACAAGTCATAGAAGTGCCCAATTCTTTCTTGTCTAGCATACGGCATCGGGACTGGTGTTTTTATCCCCTACTGCTGTCTACACTGAGAAACAAATACAAGACCAGACAATTTACTTCTTAAAAGCCTTAGAAGCTTCCATTCAATCAATGACTTGACTAAGTATGCTTAGCTTATTTCTAGGTGACAGCCTGTAGTGTTTCCACCAGTAAAACCTGGCGTTAACTTCAGATGGGATTCAAAAACGCAAGGATATCAAAAAAAAAAAAAAAAAAGGTAAAAATATTATTACATCAAACCCAGAAATATCACTTTCATTCTAAGCATACAGGTGCAGAGCCACAGACCATCATACACATGTTAGAATAAAAGTGTTTCAAATCCTATGTCACATCCCTTTATACAAGCCAAATTTCAGTGAGTTGATACCCTCTGCACAGCAGTCACCTCGTGTGCCAGAAAGAGTCCAACTTCAAGACATCCCACCATGTAAATCCTTCAGAAGCTTAACTTACATTGGTCTACATTATGCATAGGCCACATTTACCCTTCTGATATGAAAAAACAAACACAGTCCCCAAACCCAACCCCACAAGCACAAAAGAACACTAACAGGTTTTATAAATAAAATCACAGTTGCACTAGATCACAATTTCATCATGATTTCCCTCTCCTTAAGTCAAGAAATCAAAAGTATTTTATTTTCTCCACCTAACATCTCCCTCTAAGCCCTTCTTTTTTGGTTCCAGAAACTTCCAAAGTACTTCAGAGTGATATCACCCAGGAGCCAGTGCTCTTTACCTGACATGAAGAGTTTCCTGGGATTCCTCCCTCACAGCAGGAAGCAGCTCCTGCAACTCCTACTTTTCCAAGGACCATTCTTAGAAGATATCCCCTCTTATTCTTTTTCCTTCCTTTTGTCACATCAGCCTTCTGTTTCACTTTCCAAACAATTACCAGTACAGCAATCACTATCTAAATTTTGTCAAAGAATACCCTTCTCAACAAGATGCTTGCTGTCTCTCTCAAGCATTTCTCTTCCACCTGGAACAAGCCTGGTCTTTTTGTTTTCACCTTCCCAAGCAAGGCTTTGCTGTACTCTAACATAGGCTAAACCCATGAGGGACCAGCTCAGTAGCACAGTCTGTGTCTAGTACAATTACATGTCTCCAAGAATCACCAGCAACTAATACTCAAAGCACCAGACATTTGAAAAGCAGACTCCCAGCCAACTTTCTCTAACTCAGTTCTGGAAAGGCTAAGGCTTGGGATAGCTGGGAACCTGCATCTCAAGGCACTTAAGTTAACTCTTCCTTATCCTGAAAGCACCAGTGAAGAGGCTTTCTAGTGTCAGTTTGCATGAAGAGTATGAGATATGAGAGCTCATTTCTCACCACCTCACTCCTTATCTAGAGTTGAATTATAAGTCGTAAACTCAGGGTGACAGGCTCCAAATCCCATTACACATTCCCCCAGCCATCTAGCATTCAACCCCAAGCTGCTATTATTTTTAATCTTGCAGTACCTATGATAATATTAATCACCAGAACTACTTTGTTTGTATCCTGAAGCACAATAGCACAGTTTTGGCAAATTTCAGCTAACTCACAAGAATCTAAATTGAGTGAGTAGGCTTTTGCCAGGCTGCTTTCTGCCAATTTACCAGAAGTCATTTCAGTAATATATTATCAGTATAATCCAATTTCATCATATATCTCATCTTTTGTCTGTCCTTGTGCCTGCAGTAAATATGCCTATATAAATGCTTGGATAACACAAAATGCAGCTACTGAGATAAGAGAAGAGATGGAAAAATGTTGTCTCTGACTGAGAAGTTACTCAACACGGAGAAGTGAACACAATGTGAAACATACATCTTGCTCCAGGCCAGAATGGGTGCCTTGTGGAGTCAGGGAAAAATCTCACTTACAGTTGTGGGCAGCTGTGCAGGCAACTTATTACAGCTGTGACTGTAATAACTTCCCTGCACAGGGAAAATTTTGGGAGGTGGCAGTCTTCTAACAGCTAGCAAGGCCACCACTTTTAAAGTGGGAACTTCATAGCAAATGGTTACTCTACAAAGGGTCCTTCCCTTACCCAGAATTTGACAAGGAAGAAGGCATTAGCTGGCCCCTTTTCAAAGAGCTCCTTCAGGCCCCCTTTTTTCTCAGGGAACTTGTCATAGATCTGCCGAATATCCACTGCCTCGAGGTAGGGGTCATTGTAGGTGGCACTTGACTGCCCAATGTGCACAAACAGGTGTTTGTTATACTGCAAGAAAAGGAAAAACATGAAATTAGGAAGTTGCTCAGTACCTACTGAACATTCATGGTTCTTCACAGAAGGCTACTGGAAGTTACTGAAGATTTGATAGCATTTTCTAAAAGAGCAGAAATATTAGCAGAAGTATTGCTGCTAATATCAGCTCATACTGGTTTTTCTTTCCTATCAATACATTCACGCTTATTGCTTCTTCTGAAATATTTTTGTTGGAGTTTTTTCTTGTATTCTCTCCTAAACCATTGCCTCATGCTGCTGCTAGATAGTCTGAAACAACCTGAGACACAGAACATTATCTGTCACAGGTTACCCAGTCAAACACCAATGCTCCTGTCCTATGAAGAGCTACCTGAAATCCCACAGCAAGGTACAGGACAAATACTATCATCTTTTCTGAACTTTCCTATCTCAGACAGAGGAAACGTAACTGGCGTATCACCAGTGTACATCTCAAGATGCAGTATCGTAATGTTTAGCGATACTGCATCTTACTACCGTTTTATAGATGACACCATGGAAACACATTCATGCAAATTCATCCCAGTTGCCCCCAAATTTAACTTCCCAGCACAACAGAGAAATACGTGGCTTCATATGATCTTACCATCATCTGATTCTGAGTCTATCCTCCTAGGCTGAACAGCGCAGCTAGAATAGACGGGCAGGGGCTGTACCACTGTGTGGTACAACCTCAGTGCCTTGAGGTATGTGAACATCCATGATCCTGGAAAGGTAGGCCAGAAGCACATGGCACAGAACTGGCTATATCACTATAGGCAATTATATCCTCTAAGAGAAGGATATCTTGTTTTTCCCAAAGACTGGTTTCTGTTCTCAGTAGAGCAATGAAGTATTTCCATACATACATAACAGTATAACACGTCCACAATGAACAGGAGCTACCTGAAGACCAAAAATTAATGGAGGGGTGGAAGTCAGGTGTGTATCTTACTGTGTCTTGGTCTTGTTGTTGTTCCAAGAACGCAGAGAATTCTAACATCCAAAGTTTGGAGCTAGCAACCCTTCGTCCTTGCCAAGCTGGTGATGACGGGGAAGGCGAGAGGCCAGTAGAAGACTCAAACCCTAAGCACACAGGATTTATATAACAAAATTTAGAAAGAGAAAGGTTGGCAATATCTTTCCAGTAGAGCACCTGTTGTCAAAGCTGACTCATTACAGTTTCTTGTGGCTTCAGTCATCCTGCAAAAATATCATTCACAAGGTTTTCACTCTACCTGTGCTCTAAATGGCTTCTCAGTGACTCTCTGCTAAGACAGCAATGCCAGAGTTGGCAATGTAAAAGACAACCTACTCCGTTTTGACACCAGAGAAAACCCATTCAGCAACTTTAAGAGGACCTAGATTGAACCCTAAATGAGCAGTGAAATAAACTGCTTTAGTATCAGAATGAAGCATCACCATTAACATAACCACTAACCTCTCAAAATGGGGAAACTGAGAAGGAAAAGACATTTGTTGTTCCACTTAATGAGAAATTCAAAAGGCAATCATGGAAAACAGTGTTCTAGTACATGCACAATGGTGAAAGAACTGTAGAGATACGTAAACACTTATTTTCTGCTGAGCCAGAAGAAATCCCAAAAACACCAGCCTAAACCAGGAAAAAATGTTTTGTTTTTTTAATAAAGCCGAATTAAAAAGCTTGAGCTCTCTCAGTAACAGCATAAGAACAGGTAATAAGGGGAGATAATATAAAAATTCATTTTGGCCTCACTGAAATGTTTCAATAGGTTAAAATATTTCTTAATTTTTAAACTTTAAGTGTTGGCTATTCTTAAACTTGGAGTTTAATTTCAAAGCAGGGAACCACATTTCCTTACCTACCTGGTAATGGTAATGGAGGCTGTACAGCATAAGGTTGTTGAGAAAAAGGTTTCACACTACAGAAGTACACAAAGAGAGATGGTTAACAGAAGAGAAAACAAGCAATTGGCTAACTGTTCACATAGACCACAACAAGTATTTCTCCTGAGAGAAAAAGTGGCATAAGCACCTTTAGGAAATTATCTTTTCTTGTGGGCAAGAAAGGGTCATGAAGAAAGACTCGTAAGAGATCAGGACTGGACTAAGATTTCCCTGCATGTGTTCAGTGGGCTCTCCCTATAGCCTTGCTATTAGAGATCCTGTCAGCCTGTTAATACAAGTGGTGCAAATTGATTTATCCTTTCTTTTCAACCACAAATAGATTTTTATTTCTGCAAGTGGATATACCTCAGGGCTGGGTGCCTCTCAGACTTTCATGCCCAGATTCAGAGATGTTGAACACCCGTAAGTGAACCCAGCTTTCAAGACAGCTCAGCTCCATTTTAACAACACTGTAAGAAAAATCAGGATCTGGAGACATCATCTGACATCAGAGATGGGAGATACTTCAGACTTCTTAAAGAACCTCTCACACTATGCTTCCTCATTCACTTTCAAGCTAAAAGCATAAAATCTACTTTTTATTTCTCCTAAGATGGTTTACATTCTTTTACTAGCCATTTTTCCCCACAAGATATTTTAATAGTATCTGTTGCCTGATCTGCTCCACAAGCATTAGCAATAGCACCACAAGACAGCAGAAACACATAGCTTGGGTGGAGAACATAAACCCTTCCAGCTGCTCGTCCTTAAGTTGGCTTTAATTGCTCCTCTTAAGTTCTGTGACAAAAAGTGTGTCTCCATACAAAGCACAGAAGAACAATGGCAGACCTGAATAATACTCTGACACAACTACACCCAGGGCCATCACTGGTGAAGGATCAGCCCATCAAAGGGTCATCTCTTTGATGTCCGTAATGCAGTCAGAGAAGCAGAGCCTGTGCAAAGGCCCCTTCCAGGGCTGCCAAAGAAGAGCCAGTAGCTCCATTGTCCAGGTGTGAAACAAAATTAGTGAGCCAACCTGGGAGGCTTACAAACGAGTCACTACAAACTGAGGGGGTTATTGCCTAGATGGTACAGGACACATTAGTGAATGCAAGGGAAGAGCACTTTGGGATTGCACGAGATTTCTTATGGGGACATTTATGGCTGCTTGAGTCATGGGACACATTAAAGAGGTGTAATTTGTATTGAAAGCACCATATGAAGACACAAGGTTTTATCAATTTGAGATTCTCTTACGTCTCTCAGAGGCATCCCTGCCCATAGCAAGGGGGTTGGAACTACATGATCTTAAGGTCCTTTCCAACCCTAACTATTCTATGCCTATGGGCCTCAACTCTCAGATCCAGTCAAGAAATCTGTCTCAGCATTTTATAAATCTTGTAACAGCTAATTGGTGTTCCTCAGGAAGCACAGAGGAAGCAGCAGAAGCATCTGCTTTGGATGTTCATATGAAGGAATACTCACTCTTGGGAAGATCCAGCTTGGCTCGGCAAAGCTCCTTGCCAAAACTGCAAGAGAAAACATACAGGCAAAAGTCACCACCTTAGGACTTGTTGTGGTTTAACCCCAGCTGGTAACTAAGTACTACACAGCCACTCACTCACTCCTCTTCCTTCTCAGTGGGATGGGGAGGAGAATCAGAAAAAAGGTAAAAATCTTAGGTTGAAGTAAGAAAAGTTTAATTAAGCTAAAGTAGTAAAGTACAATATAATACTAATAATTAAAAGGGAAATAATGAAAAGAGAGAGCGAAAACAAACAAACAAAAAAACAACCCACATAAATCACAACAAGGAAAAAAGGGAAATAAGAAAAAAACCCCAAACAAACAATAGTGCTGCACCACACAATGGCTCACCAACCACTGACTGACTGATACTCAACCAGTCCCTGAGCAGCAATCAGTCCCTTGCAGGTAACTCCCCCCAGTTTCTACACTGGGCATGACAGTGCTGTGGTATGGAATACCCCTTTGGCTAGTTTGGATCAGGTGTCCTGTCTCTGCTTCCTCCTGGCTTCTTGTGCCCCTCCTCACTCATAGAGCATGAGACTGAAAAGTCTTTGATCAGGGTAAGCACTACATAGCAACAACTAAAAACATCAGTGTGTTATCAGCATTGATCTCAGACTAAAGCCGAAACACAGCACTGCACCAGCTACTCGGAAGAAAATTAACTCTATACCAAGACAGGACAGAAATTAAAAGCAAGGCTTGCTTCTTTCTCAGGAAAGAAACTGCAAGCTCATGGAGTTTTAAAAATGTGATGAGTATTTTGGCAGAAATCAATGCTCAGCAAAAGCTCATTAGGCCCAGCTCAAAGGCTAAGGGATGCTGACAGGCCTCGTCTATTAAGGATTTTATATAAGGGTCATCAATTTGTGATCTAAGCACTCAGGAGGAGCTTGGGAATGATAAACTTGAGGAAGGGTCAGTATGGCTCAAATGGTTTTAATCCAACAAGTTTCTGGACTAGGAATGTGATACAGATACCTAAAGATATTTCAGGCAGCTGAAAATCCAAAGAATTCGATTGTTCTCTCATTTGTGTATATAATGAAACTATATTCAGTAGGAGCAAAGACTCAGATCCAAAATGTTCAGGCCACGTGACAAATTTTTGCCACGTGCTTTGTGGCCTATTCTTTCAAATACTCTTAGGATTTTCATGAGCAGATGCCAACATCCTTTCAACTACTCAAGTGTCTTCAGCCCAACTCTGCTGAGACACTGATTCACTCACCCCAGAAACAGCAGGGTAGGCAGGCCGTGGGAGACCAGGCAAGGCCATTTTACTATGGAAGGCAGTTGCAGAGATAATCTGGGCAGATGACATTGTAGCCATACTCTGCATGGCTTTATCTTTAGCTGCCTGATCCTATGGGCAAGAGTAGAAAGAAAACAAAAGAAACCCGGAATTATTATAATGATAAACAAATTGCCTGGTCTAATGCTGCATAACCAGGATTCTCATCAGCTTCTTTACAGGGAACAAGCACTTGGGCAGCAAGCTTATCAATAACTGTCCTAAGAACCAAGCCTTTCACCCATTACTATAGCTTCCAATGTGATTAACCACCCTTTCTGAAATGCTGGGATCACTGGTTTAGAGACTGCTAAGCATTTATCCTTTCTGTCTGAAGGCTTTCAGCTGCACAGCTCAAATGTTTTGTTAAGGAAAGTACAACCCTAATTGACTCTTGTTTTTTAATAACTGGTAAGAATATTCAAAGGGAAAGATCCTTGCTTATCAAAAAAATCCTCTAAAAACAAATTCACAAAAGCAGTTTGGCACCACTGCTGCAAACAAACTACCTGCTGTTTGGGACTACATTAGACTCAGGTAGAGCTGACTATTTTATTCCCATCCCTGGGAAACAAAAAATCTTAATGCGCTCCCAGGGCACATACGCAAGGACATTCCATCTTGTAGTTAAACAGGGCTGTGGAACTCCACACATTTTTACAGGTAATGATGGCTCAGCAACTAAGTGACACAATGTATGTTTAAAACAAATAGCATTCTTGATTTCTTCTTCCAAGGAATAAATATATGAACAGAAGTGCTTCCCCACATTCTCCTTTTCCTCCTGCATCCCCTACAAATAATCTTCATCCTTCAAGCACTCCAGATTTATCTGTCACATAATTATAACGGTGATGCCGCAGATGAACTCATGGCTTGGAGAAACTGCTGAAAGAGGTAAGCTCTGGCTGTCTTCAGGGATTCTCACCTCCTGGTTGCATTCATTGAACTGCAGTAAGTTCTCACCCTTGGGTTTCCATTCTCTCTAACCCCTCCACCTTCTGTAAGCTTTTCTAAAGTTCAGAGCCAAGTGATTCTGATGTGTCTAGCACAAAAACATTTGGAGGAGGCATAACAAAAGCTCAAGAATAAATGACAATGTTTAAGTGGAATGATCAGTACGGGAAACTTACAAATCTTTCCCAAAGAGTCTGTGACTCCCGTTAGTACCATTTAAGTGAATGGAAGGGAAGCATTTTGATTGCTAAGAAAGCGCCCAACATTCTCCAAAGCTATGAGAAAGTTTTTCAGAATCCAGTTTGTATGATGTTTCAGAGAATGATTTAAGGATTACCTACAACATTTTTTAAGGTAAGGATTCTTTTGGGTTTGGTTTTTTTCTTGACACTGCCATTTTCTTGCAGTTGCCATTGCAGAAAAAGATTTTTTTTCCTCCCCTTACTTTCTCGCTAGAAAAATCATGTGTGTCTACCTGAGTTTGTGGGGAAGAAGCATTTCCCTGTGCAAGTATCAAAGTAGACAAAAAACTTTTACCAAATGTTTGCATTTTATTTTTCTCAAAATGCAGAATAATAATAATGATAATAGTATCACCACCATTTCCCTCTTTTTCCTTAGTACATGTTATCTGTTAGCCACCCAGGACACAGAAAACTACTGACTTCTGGGAACAGACTTTTCTCCAAGCTTTATCCTACCTTCCCACCTCTGTATGTTACAGGCACATATATCTGTTAGAGGAGATATGCCAATTTGTCTGAAAATAGGCATATTATGATAACTGCTCTGAAAAGTCAGCATGTAGCTGCTCTGATCTCTAGCATATAAATATGAAAACATATACTTGCTATGGAAAATGAACAGTGGTAGTAGAACACACTGCTATCAGCAGGAACCTGGGAGAAAGGCAGCAGCCTTTGTGATTTCATTTACTTGCTCTATGAAAATGACTAGCAAAAGCAAAGAAGTAAATGAGTTGAATCAGTGCTATAGACTTGCCTCTGCAGGCAGAAAGGAACAGCCTGGTACTGGGGAATGGTTCACTGCAGGCAGCTGGGCAGAGCTCACAGCATGGCCTGGGGTGATGTAAAAGGAGAACAACCAATGGCTCCATAGAGCTCCCTGAGACACCTTCATTCCCTGAGAACAAAAACAGACAGCTCCTGTGTGCTAAGTGGAAACAGGCTCGGCTGACTGGCTTTTCAATCATGCCAAATCCCAGAGCTGTGACATGCAAGGAATGGAATCAAAGTTACAGATATAAGTAGCAGTAAATCTTTTAACACCCCAGGCAGTTGTTGTTTCCTGCTTGCTCTAACTCGCCTCTCAAGCGAGCCTCCACCTGAATTGACCACTTCACAGCACCACAGGTTTCAGGCTTAGGCAGCCCTACCTAGAAGCACAATTAGATAGTTGTAATTTGTGGCTCCTTCTCTTTATCAGAGCAACTGGAAACACAACAGGCTAATGACAGACACAACACCATTTTCTAAAATGGAGCTGGGGATGGGATGTGGAGGGTGCAGTCATGACTTAGAGGTAATCACTAGTTGCAATATAGGTGCATGAACTTCAGCACTGGTCAAGACTGAGTGCCAACAGTTCACTCACAGACAGACCACTTCTCTTACTGCGCAGTAAGAAGTTGCCCAGCCAGCAAAGAGGAAGCACATACTAACAGCCATCCACTCAACAGTTAGGGATGGACTGGGCTGTGAAGATCCTCATCATCACCTGAAGCATGAAGCAAATACACTTCTTTCTAGATCACATATTACCATAGCAAATCAGGAAGGTCAAAATGCACCTTCCTTCTCTGGCTGTTTCAGTAAGACATAACAAGGACCAGACCTCAAATCCTCAGCAAGCCCTTTCTGAATGGCTCATATTCTAACAGGGGACACTCTCTTGTGCAATTGTCACCCATAAACTCAACCTTCTTGACATTTCTTACAATTCAGTCTGAGCACATAACCATCTCTCTGCTTCAAATCAGTGTAAATAAATGTCAAGAGGCATCAGTTCATTACTGTGATCTCAGAGCTCTTCCTATAGAAAGGAAAACACGTATTTGCTCAAGCTAGTAGTCAACCAAATTTTCCATCTCATTAGCCCAGGTCTCTTCAAATCAGGTCTGAACTAATCAAGGGGCAAAGTCTATTCAACTGGCACCATCTTACCTGAGAAGAAGCCAAATGGCTTTACTGTTTCCTCTCAATGTTTATGCCAACTAGGAACACTTTCTCACAGACAACTCTGCATCACTACCACTAGTAGAGGTGGAACTAGCACTGTGGTGACTGTAAGGCTACCTTTTCCCAGGGCTGCCACAACACCAGGGACTGATTACTGGTCAGCATTTGTAACAACAAACTCTTTCTTCTCAGGTAAACACTCTTAGCATACTCCCAAGTCTAAGGGTCTTTCAGACTTGGATGACAGCAGCTTACTACAATTCAGCAGTTAATCTCACCCTTTCTTAAGGCTATTCAAAGAAGGAATGGATGAGGGAAGAATAGCTGACTCAGGGGGCTTGGTGGTATGTTAAAGGACACCCATCATACCTTGAGCTTGGCTTGGATCTCTCTAGCTTTCCGCCTTGCCAGGACCTGGATGTGACTAGATACCTGCATTGAAAAGACAATATCCATCTTCATTTCAGAGGAGCGCTTGGTAGCTGCTTGCAGAAATAAACATACTTTAGGCACCCTGCGCAATTGGGAGCTATTTAGGACTAGTGGAAGAGGCAGTTGGAGATAGCAATGAGATGCTTTTCTAAATATAACTTAAGTGTAATGAAATGAGGTGGGGGACCAGCAAAGGTCCCATTTAAGACATTTTTCAATTCAGTGGCTTTATCAAGTCAGAGAGCTCATCTAAAACTGAAGAGCCCATCCTTAAATCGAGGGACTGACAGTTCTGATCTCTTTGCTCCCCATCTTAGCCTCTTCTTGAGAAGGGAAAACCGTGTTCTATATCCCCTTCTATATCCTCCTGTCATTATATAATGACTTTCAGAACTTCCCCATATCTCATGTGGGCCAAAACGCATCACAAAATAATTTAGGTTGGAAGGAACTTCTGGATGTCTTTCACCAATCCCCTACCCAAAGCAGGTCTCGGTTGCTCTGTGCTTTGTCCAGCAGAGCATGGACTATCATTCCCAAATTAAAAAGATTCCTTTCTCATCCCATGCCCTGGGTATTTTCAAAATCACCATGGCTGTCCATCTATTTGGGCTGAACAAGATTCTTCATATAGAGGACTACTGAGGTTCACTGAAACATTCATTAGTAAACCAGGCAAATGAAATCACACACCGTTTAACAGCAGAAAAATTTCTCCCTCAATGTGGTTGGGAGACAGGAGCATTACAATCCTACTGTAAAATGCCTGAGCTGACTCTTCTCACCATTCTTATTAACCAGTGCAGCACAACCGCCTCTTTCCAGCAACGCCAGAAGGTAATAACAAGTGAACAGCAAGGTACTTGTTCTCATAAGTCTAGTGGCCCCACAAAACTAATGTTTACAGGGAAAACTTCACACTTACCTGTTTCCTTGTGCGTGTTTTCCCTGTTCTCAGCTTAATATAGCGGGCAATTAGCTCATTTCGGCCTGGAACAGAGAAATAATGCAAATACAAGTTCAGAAAGCTGTGACCTCTGGGAAAGATGCATTATGGAATTAGCTGTCTATAGACATCAACAGGAGGGTGATACTCCTGTCACACTATTTTCCATCTTTGAAAGGTACTCATTAGTTCACATGGCCTAAGTTTCAGGAGCAGAACCTTGGACTGCACTTTCCCAGCTTGCATCTGTATAGCTTAGAATTATCAATAACATGGAGAACCATGTGTTTTGCTTAATGATTATATTTCCATAGTGTGTAGAATCTGTAAACATGGATCAGAATTGCCAGTTCAAAGGAGAGACAGGAAAGCCACTCATCCTAGAGCATTCAGAACAGGAAAAAGGAAGATCCAGGAAATAACAGGCCAGTCAGCTTCACCTCAGTCCCTGGGATGTGATGGAACATGTAATCCTGGGAACCATTTCCAGATACATGAAGGACAAGAAGGCGACTGGAAGTAGCCCACAGAGATTTACAAATCGGAAACCATACTTAACCAGCCTGGTAGTTACTACAGTGAGGTGGGTGAGTACAGAGCTGTATATATTGTGACTCTAGTAAGGCTTCTGACTTTGCTTTCCATAATATCCCCATAGGCAATGATGACAAAGTATGGGCTAGCTAAGCAGACAAGCAGGTGGATTGAAAATTGTCTCAGTGGATGGAGTCCTGGTTGAGAACAAGCAGACAGTGAGCCAACAATGCACCCTAAAGCAAAGAAGACCAACATCATTTCAGGTTATTGCAAACAGGTCAAGGGAGGTGATCCTCCATCTCTACTCAGCGCTACTGAGGCAACATCTGGAGTACTGTGTCCAGTTCTGGGCTCCTCAGCACAAGAAAGATGTGGAAATACTGGAGTGAGTCCAGCAAAAGGTCCACAGAAATTATAAAGAGACAGGAGAAACCTTTATAGGAGTAGCAGCAGAGAGAGCTGAGTCCGTTCAGC
This sequence comes from Psittacus erithacus, assembly GCA_009867235.2. NCBI lineage: Eukaryota > Metazoa > Chordata > Aves > Psittaciformes > Psittacidae > Psittacus > Psittacus erithacus. The sequence goes on from WYDI02013576.1 coordinate 26,384, forward strand.
CTGGAGAAGACTCAGTGGGAGTTTTTAATCTATGCATATAAATACCTGATGAGAGGCACTGAAGAAGAGAAAACAAGCCTCCTCTCAACAGTGACAAGTGATAGGACAAGACACAAACGGGAAGACATGAAATTCCAGCTGAAAACAAAGCAGAAGAGAAAGAAAACAATTTTTTTTGCTGGAAAGGTAGCCAAATACTGGTACAGGCTGCCCAGAGAGGTTGTAGACTTTCCATCCTTAGAGAATACTCAAAACCTGACTGGATAGAATCCTGGGCAACCTGCTGTAGCTTACACTGCTTGAGCAATAGGGCCAGACTAGACAATCTGAAGAAATCCCTTCCAACCTAAATGATTCTGTCATTCTGTGAACCTAAGTACAAGAAAATGAACAACAATGAGCAAGTGCATGGGAACAGCTACACAGAATTTATCAGTGTGACAGGATAGGGGAAATGAAGACAAGTAGCTTTATGTTCGATGTGAGAGGAGAGGCCAGTGCAGAAATGCAAAGAAAAGATGGCTACAGTGACAGATGAGGGAAAAGGTATTAAGAACAGCATGAATTAAATGCAAAACAAAACATGAAGCTAAAAGGTCACTGGTACAGAATTTTAAATTTCTTGGGATGAAAGCAGAAAACTGCAGAAGACTTAGGTCCAGGGTTTAAAAGAAAGTCAGGAAGAGAAGCAAAAAGGGCTGAACTACCAACAACTTTATCAGTGAATAGGAGAAGTGAGCTTAGACCTGATTGACAGCTAGCACCACAGAAATGTCTGAGTGGACACCAAGGCATGAGGCACGCTATACAGGTTGCACGCACTGGCTGCTATATATCGAATCTAAGACACACAGATTTTGTTCTTTTCATGGAGATGAAGGAATAAGGAGCAAAAGCAGAAAAGCAACAGCTGCACACCTGAACTCTAGGCTGAGTCAAGGCAGAAGACACGATAGAAAGAACAGTCCCAGCAAAATAAAACATTTGTGGTGACCACACTACTAGTGATACAGAACCTTTATAAAGAGTTGGGAGTGGGAAGTGCAAGGCTGTGAGAGATCTTATGTGGATGCAAATGTTTGAAGAATTAAGTCAGAATAAACTGGAAAGCAATGCCACAGCTCTTGTGAAGTTTATTTATAACAAAATTGTAATATCCCAATTATTTTCTATGGGATGTTTATGGGCTGAATTGAGTACTTATATATTAGATCACTACAGACATCAAAAATGCAAGCAGTGAAAATAGATGCAAAATTTATTCCGCTAGTTTAATATTCTATGAAGAAGCTGGCACTTGTTTGTAGTTTAAAACTCCTGTGCAACCCAAACCTGAAAAAAGCTGAATGCAATGAAAGACTGTGCTAGAAACTGAACACTCAACCCTTTAGGGAAGGGCTGGCAAAGCTACCAATTCCATCTATTTCTGAAACAGAAGAATGTAAATGTCAATGACCAGATTCAGTTCATATTCATGAAACAAACCCAAAGCTTACACAGGGATAAGAAAGCATTTTACATTTACAGATCTTAATCTTTTCCTAATATTGTCATTACAGAAGCTCTCCTCATTCCCCTGGGAGAAGAGATCAGGCCTGTAGCTGAGGAAACAGCTCCAGCTTCTCTATACACAAATTAGGAAACACACTGTGCCAGAAACACAATGCCCAGCACGTAACCACTGACCTCTTCAGTTACACAGTTTCAGCATTAGCACAGTGAGATGCCCAGGAGTGTTTGATGAGAGTAGATGCTGTCATGCCACCTTCTCCCTGTCTGCTTTTCCAACCAACATAACCATTTTTACAAAGCCGACACCAATTACTAGCAACACATACACACACCACCTTTTTCTAGTCCCAGGAATAATATTTATGGCTTTTCAAAGCCTCCATCTTTTGGACAAGGATCCAAATTGAAAGGTAAGAAACTAGTGGAGTGATTCTTCTCGCACAGATGCCAGTATGTGAAAGATTTCAGGACATTTTGACTCATGTCAGAAGCGGGAAGTGTGCAGAACCAAACCAGGTGCTCAAACCCCATTGTCTATAAATGAAAAGAATGAAGATTTATATACACCACAAGGTCCCTTTGAGGGGAAAACAGAATGAGTTCGTGGAAGCAAGATTAAAAACTAGCCTTGAGAAGAAGTGGATGTGGAGAATTTCAGGCAAACTTTTAAAGGGTACATATTGGGATATGCTGACAATTTGAACACATGGAAATTCTCAAAACACTCTCTCAAATATGGATCATCCTTGCAAAATGAATTACAAAGAATTCCCAAACAGATAATACATGTTATAGAGAAAGTTTTGCTTTGTTCTGGTTCCATGAAAGTCAAGAAATTATACAGACCGAGTTGTCTGACAGAGCACTACTATGTTTCAGCAGCAGAAGGCTGCAGGAGTAATCCGTGTAAAAGAATGCCATGAACAGCCCTGTGCCAGTCACAGTCAGTTCCAGCCATCTCCAAAATGCATGAAAACAACAACCCATCAAAACCCTTGACCCAGTCAGAGGAGCACAAGCTACTCCTATTCAAATAAATAACTAAATAACTAACTAACTAGTGTTTTGGAAAGGGCAATAGCCACTAGGGGCAGGAGCACACAAAGAGACAGACAAAAGGAACCACAAAAAGGACACATATGCGGATGCACAGAAAGAGAAATGCAAGATATGTAAAAAGACACATTTGGACAAAAAGAAGAAGAAAAGGAGACACATGGTAGGGGACATTGCTGGGGACATGGCTGGAAAGGTGCTTTTGAAAAGAGGTGCTCCACGGCAGAAGAAGTACACTTTGAGGCAACTGCAGCCCATGGAAGACACATGGCAGAGCAGGGGCAACCCTGAAAGGCCTGCAGCCCATTGAGAACTCACACAGGAGCAGAGAAGCAGCAAGAAACAAGGAGAACCAGAGAAAGCAAAACAACAACAACAACAAAAAAACAAACCCAAACCCCTCCCCAAAAAAAAAATAAAAAAAAAAAATAAAAACCCCGAAAGGAAAAAAAACCAAAAAAACTAAAAAAACCCCAGACCCCAACAAACTAAAAAGCAAGGGCTAGCAGAAAGAAACTTTTACACAGTTACCCCCAACCTCCTGCACCATGCAGCACCTGAAAGGAATTAGGAGGAACTGAGTGTTACAGAGAATAAAACCAGAGAAGCTGAAACCAGGCAGTGGGGAGGAGAGGCAATAAATGGTAGACAGCCTGGGAAAGTGAAAGGTGTTTCCCTAAGTGTCATTTAACTGTTGATCTTTGACAACATCAGCAAAAATTCCAACGCTATCTCAGGCAATGCACTTCACTGGAGAAGACTAGAGGGAGGGGAGACTGTTGTACAAATTGTACATATTAGAAGCTGGTACAGAAATACTCTAGAGAGAAACTCTCTATTCAAATGTGGATCCTCAAAATGTCCAGCTTTAGACCTCACTTCCCACTTGCCTCCACCTCTCATACAGCTTTCTTCTTCCAGAAGCATGTTCCCACAGAGCCAGGGAAAAAACAAGGTGGTAGGGTATATTAAGTTAATAGACTAGTAGCAAAAACCAAAAAACCCAGATCACTCCACAAAGACATTAGCATCACAGGAATTATTAAATATAGAACTATACAAATTGCCAAGCCAAATAAACTGCAGCAAGAATGTGTTAAATTACCAGGAATCAAAACTGCAAGAGAAACGAGTCCTAAACATCTTTTGGTTTTCTTATCAAGAGTTAGATGTAAGCAGGTATTACACAGATAGAAGCCTGTAGGTTCGCAACCTCTGGAAAGCTCTTTCTTTGTCTCACAACCCTGGCTGCAGGGTCAGCAGAGACTAGCACGCTCCTCATTTGGCTGGAACAGGCAGAGCTGTCATAAACTGTCAGATGGTTCATTTTTTAGAGCTATGTAAAGTGTCCCTCGGTAATCTGATCGTATGTTGTATTCTTAGAATAACTCCCGCTGAGGCCTGCCATGGTCACCAGAACCTGCCAACAGTTGTGCCCCCTCTGTCAAAACCGCGCATTGGGTTTCATGAAGCTCTAGCCAACATACCAACTGCAGCACAGCACCTCTATCCTCCCTGCAGCCTTCCCCCTTGGAAACATGGCATGAAAAAGGAGTAAAGAGATACTCGCGTGTTCTTTACCTCTCACTCTTAACAGATACATTTCAAAGGGCATCAGTTTAGCTCCTACTCCATCTTACACTGAATTGCAAAACTTTGCATTTGGTTACCCAGGAATCTGAGAAAAGGAATACCCAGGAATGCTAAGAAAAGGGAATCAAGAGGCTTTTTGATTCTCCATTCTACACCCGTGCACCTTTCCATATAAGAGAAGTGTCTGCCTGTGAGCAAGGAGGACAATCAAGAAAATCCCAGAGCCATAGAAAGCATTTCCCAAAATTGCTTCTTATGGTGAGCTTCATGCTCACTTTCTGCTAGTAAAGGTATATTACTGCTTGTGTGAGAGGCTTGTCTGGGGCTTAAAGAGATAAAGCACCCCTAAGCCCAAGACTTCCTCGCACACCTGTTGCCAAACAAAACAGAACAAAAGCCGCCTCTTCTGTGATGGGTGAGAGCAAAGAACTCAGTGATTTCTGCAAAACCCTTCCAGTGGGAAACCGCATGAAAGTATCCGCTTCTTTGCAGCAGTACCTTTTCTGTACCCAAAGCAAAGATACGCAACTAACATGTGAAACATAGCAAAGATATGAGAACTACAGAAGCAACTATCCAGCTGTATTCAATGAAAGGCTAGTGAAAGCAAGGTCAAGGAAGACATCTAAACTATCATTTCGATTTCTTTGTGTCACCTAATGATAACTCCTGGGACACAGCTATTTGCTAAACTTGCTAAGCATTTAGTTAACTGTTGATGACAATTAACATAAATATAACAAACTGTGTGCATCAGGCAGCATGACAAATAAATTTAGACACAGGAGGGAACTGAAGGACACCTCAGCAGTTGGCCAAACATCAATGTTTCTCTATGCAAAGCAAAACTAACTGCCAAGCAAGCCTTACTAGAATAGCATTTAAGGCAAAAGCAGTGTGTGTTATGTTTGCACGCACAGACGGGACTAACTCATCTGAGGTCTGCTCCAACCCGTACCTACCTGCACAGCCTTACTTTCCATCTCCACTTACATTGCTTCCTCTTCCCAGCTACGCTAAATGCCCTCCTGGGCATCACCCATTCCAGAAGTTGCATGTGAAAAAAAAAACCCACATATTTTTCTTTCTGATGGTTAACCCCACCTTCTCATCAAGATGCACAGACACTCAAGTCTTACTGATATAATCCTCAATATTTGTTTTAACGCTATCTTCATGAGACTTTCCCTTCATCACAAACTGTCTTTTCTTACCAAACACTTGGTGAGAAAATTCTGCTAGCTTCCCACTTTCCCAACCTAGCTTTTTCAAGAGAAAAGAGAATGCCATACATGACCTTTTCTTCTTTGGCCTCAGTTTTTTTCATCCTGTCCTATCTTCCTTGACTTTTGTCAACCATTAATGTAGCATCTTTTTTGATTATTAGCATGTTTGCCTTCAATCTGAAAATTCTTTTTCAGGAAACTTGCTTGTGAAGTTTTATACTTTGGCCTCTATCCTATAGGTCCTTCTCCTCCTCTTTTTGAGCTTTGTCTTGGTATACAACTTACATAATACAGTGATGATGTTCAGCACCAAAAGCTACTTTTACCAATAATTCCACTACCAGGGCTGAGGCTGTCATCAAAGTCAATAAAAATCTGCAATAAACATCTCCCTGTTTATCCCTATCTTTCCACCTCTCTTTGGGACCCTCTACCCTCACTCCCCCACCATTAATCTCTAAACTCTGCAGTTTGCTCTTCACTGGTCTTCAGTCTTTGTTGGTACCTACAAATTAAACATACAGAGCAAATAATACAGCATGGTGTATTGTTTTTTCCCATTTATCTGGACTACAGGTGTGGCAAATGCCTGTGGGAAGCAGCGCCAACAGCAGTAGGCACTCTTGAGAGCAGCATATTTATTTTTACTTAGGAGCTGGAGACAATTTTTTAAGTGATATATTAAAAATGTAAGTTCACTCTAACCAAGCTCCTTTTGAGGCTTTTTTTCAACTACCTGTATTTTTATTCCCAACTTCTACACTGAATCCGGAGAACTGTATTCAGGAGGCAATAAAAGAACTTAATTCACCACTATGACCATCATACTGGGATCACTTCCCATGAAAGATGGGAAAGATAGAAAAACATTGCGCATTTTATTGCACTACCCTATCCTATGAAGGCATCTCTTCCTCCACCAATGCAAAACTGCAGTATATTCAACTGTGAGAAGAAAGTTTCTTCACTCTGATCATTCATTCCATGCTTGAATTTGCTCAGTATTAACTTTCCACAAGAAGGTTCCCTGAGTTCATGCAGTCCCTACAATAAGGGATTTTGAGATGAAGACTCAAAAGAAAGCTGAAAGAGTACTTCTGAAAAACAGCATCAAAACAATTAGATCCCTGAAAACACGATACTGAAGTGATTAGCACCACTACATTGTCAGCTCTTTCCCTACATACCTGTTTTCATCATTTGACTGTGCAAGTGCTGAGCTCCTTCCTCTTCTGAAATGACAAAGAAGTTGAAGCTTTATTTGCTGGGCAGAACGTGCCACTCAACCACCTCACATAGGGAAATGGAAGTCTGGTGATCAGTCAATCTGAGGTCATAAACTCAGTTGTCTCATTTACTAACCAGACTAAATACTGACACCCCCCCTACTGTAAAAGGCCTTTTGCTGGGAAGGTTAGTGTTTGACCCTTTTCCACTCTATAACCTAAAGTTCACAGCTAGAAACGCAAGTGCTATCCCCATTTAGAAACTGCTGGTTCTTGATGGCCAGTTTGATACTTTATGCAAGGTGCATGACTAGGGGATAATAATTATAGATGCTGCAGGTTTTGGGAAGCTTCTTCCTGATGCTAAAGAAAGAGTGGAGATGAATGAAAAGCTAGTTACCACAGGTGTAGTTACAGCAACAAATTCTTGACCAGCAAAACAACTTGAAAAGATGGTTCACCTCAGATGGTCAGTCCTCCTTCTGCAATATTGCATTAACTCCTCTGTGCAGCTGGAAGAAGGTTGGGGCGGGAGAATGCACTACGCTAATTACCAAAAATTAAGAAATAAGCCCTTCCCCACTTAGATTTTATTGTTGGTTTTGTTTTGTTTTTTCCCAATCAGCTTATTTTTAATTGGACTGGTGAACTAGGTCATTTTGTGGCTACATTAACCACAGCATTGGCACAGCAGAGCAAACAAAGAATCAGGGCAGAACTGTTTAAACCAGTTTTGCCACCAGAGGAACCATAGCCTGGAACTGTACTCCACCTAACTGCTCACTCACATACCTACCGGTAAGAAGATGGGCAAGGCTCCTCCTGTGCTTGCATCATTTGTCTGAAGGCTAGACAGAGTTAAAGTGCCTCCTAATTACTGCCCCAAAGGCACGTGGAGTTACTCCTTCTAAAGATGAGCTTTTACTAAAGTACAACAATGTATGCATGCAGAAATCCCTCTCCATCAGCCTATAATGGGAAGCTCCAGGCTATACAGCTCTTGACCACCCCTTAGCCTTTAATACAGATTTTCAGTGCATAAATTGGATGTCCTCATCAGCTGTATCTTCCCACATTATCACCTCAGGCCACAGAAATGTAAGATAATCCATCCAATAAGTACTCCTCCATAGACACATTAAGGGCTGCAACAGGAACAGAGTTGGGACTTGTTCTGGTACTTCCCAGAGCAAGACTGATGAGAATCTTATAGAAATCGTTTAAATTCAATTTGCCTGGGAAATCCCACAGTCACATCAAAGCAGCTGCACATAGTAATATGAGTCCTTCATATGCCAGAGAGTATATCAAATAACACCTCAAACAGCCAATAACAATCCTACAGTATGGAAAGGCATGTCAAACAACATCCTCCAGCTCCTCCGAGTCCAAGTTCTAAATTATAGACCCAGACATCTGCTAAATTCTTCCTTAGATCAAGAAATGCCTTGTCTGCTTGTTTCAATAACTTCCAATAGCTGAAGGGTATCTGAAAGCAATGCTCAATAGCACTTCAGTGATATTACCTCAAACAATAGCAAGAACTCCAGCATCTGTCCTCATTTTGCAGTCAGCTGCCTCTGCTGGCACCAACAGCACACTGTCTCTTGCACACTTCTGCCCAAGTGTTCATCTATCGCGTGCATACCCAGGTAACAGGCTGACCCAGTACTCAAAGCTTCAGCTATCACTGAAATCAGACCTAAAAGGGGTCTGTGAGATCCAAGCAGCCACTTGCTGCATGACCAGCGCAGAACTAATGCAATTCTCAAAGCATCTGGCCTAGTCTGGCTTAGTCCTGTGATGAGCTGCGACTGCTTCACTTGATATGTATTACACCAGGACTTGATATGTATTACACCAGTCCTAGCTAACTGGATGAAAATTATGCAGCAACTTCAAGGGGAGCAAGAGATGTTCTTGCACTGTATGTGAATATGTACTATTATTTATTCTTTACTAAGCACTAGCGAAGATACTAGTTGTTAGAACTAGAACTAGTTGTTAAAGATGTCATATTCTGTAACAAGTGAAAAAAGAACGTGGACAGAAAAGCCTAGCAGAAACGCAGGCTTCATAACTAAGTAGCTATCCAGGAACTAGTCTGGATAATAGGTGAGTTCTGCCAAGTTCATAAAATTTCTTTATAGTGGCTGTTGATATTTTGACTCTGCTCTCTTTCTGCTCCTAACACTGGAGCAGTTCTGTTCTACATTCTTTAAACACCTGTTCCCTGACTGAGTTTACAGTGTAAGTGTGATAGAGAGCTGGGCAACCAGGATTCAGGCAGTGATGAGAGAGTAGAAAAAAAAGAGGATGACAGAACTATTTAAGCTGCAGGGACACCTAAAAATGCATATAGTCCAAAAGGAAATCTACAAATCCCTAGGAGCTTCAACTACCTTCTAGATGAAAGCTGCTGTATCTAGAATTGCCAAAATTCCTTGTCTTTACCACAAAGGATCAGACTAGACATGAACAGCTTAAGTAGAGCTGGCTGCGCTTCCAGGCACAGGGACCTTCCTTTGAAGGTCCCTCCCAGCACTATTTTCTATGATACTACAACTAAAGATGATGATGAAGGGATCATATGCAGGAATGCTCATAACTGTAAGTAAAGGCTGAAGGCAACATTGTCACACTTAGAAAGAGGCTTATGTCTACAGCACTTGCAGTCAACAACATGGATTATTCCTCCTGGGTCATCTCAAAAGCACTGGTTACACTCTTTCCACTCTTTCCACTCTGGTCCACAAACTCCTGTCTAAGCTCCTGAAAAGGGATTTATAATTTTTGCACAAATCACACTTGAGGAAAAAAAAAGGAGTGATTCTGAAAACATTTTACATGAAAAAGCTTTAACTGAAGGTGTAAAATCCTGTTCAAGAAGCTAGAGACAGAGCAAGACCATGCCTGTGTATGTGCACGCAGTGAGCCTCAGAGAATTTGGAGTAAGGAGAAGATGGGTCACAAGTTCAAGGTGACAGCAATGAGGAACAGCTGCTGGCTATGCACCCTTCAACAGCAGGTGTACCCAGGCCCCAGAGGTTTAAGTCAGCTCTGCCAGTGACCAACAGACTTACAAGACCATCTGTCCGGGCACAACCTGCATGCAGCCTTTCAGTTTCGCTGCCCAGATCTTCATCATGCGCAGACAATACAGGGCTTGTTATGGATTAGGTAATGAGCAACTGTTTAAACCAATAGGCAATCCTACTTCTCCTGTGCTCATTATTTGGATCCAAAATTCATGAGAATACTGCCCCTTCTTTTTGCTGTCTTTCTCTTATCTAGCTGATTTTCTTCACTTCTGGGGAGCCCTTTAAGGCACACAAACAGGGAATGGTTATGTTGTCTTGTACTGGTTTTGCTGAACAGTAGGATTATAAAGTTTTGTTAAGTTACATGCTCTCCAGCAATAAAGCATGCCTTTGAAAGAGACTTTAGAAGAGAGCTCATATGACAGCTTTTGCTTACTTGTACTGTAAATAAGAAAGTTCCTTTTTCCTTCTGTGAGGCCTCCACGCAACCTGTGTATTGACACTTGTATCTCTCTCTAGGTACATGCACCCCATTGCTTGAGAAATGCTATCACCTTCCTCTACCCAATGTCTGACTAACCAACAGAAAACAAATTCTGAGAAAGCACTCCTAGTATTTACCCTAAAGTTTGCTCTTCCTGTTTCAGACCTGAGAAAAGGTCTTTGGGTCCATCAGTTGAATAAATTTATACATGTCACAAGCCCACAGATAGTAAAAATCATAATATTAACAATTTTGAAAAAAATATCAGATATTTACACTGAAAAGCCGTATTTGGTCAGCACCTAATGTCCGCGTTCTCTTTTTCTTGTGTAAAATCATAGTACATCTAAACTAGAATGCACCTCTTATACAAAACACATACATATGCATCATTTCTCGGGACTACTTTTACAAACATTCCTTATCGTTTTGTCTGATACAATTTTAAAAGTCCCCAACAACAGCATTTCCATTCTAACTCCTTACAGAGGACAGATCCCTCAGCACTGAGCACCATGAAGCTTCTTCAGATAACCATCCTATATTCCATCTTTCTCCCCCATTAATCCTAGTCATGCTCACATGTTCCACATAAAATCCCTCTCCCTCTTAAATGTTAACACCCTTCAAATATTTTTAGACTGTTATTATGTGTCCCCCCACCCTCCACCTTTCAGTCATCGCTTAGCCAAGCTATGTATATTTAGCTACTTTAATCTTTCATCCTAAATCAGTCCCTTCAACTCCCAGAGCTCAATGTTAAGTCTGGTATGCTTGCTACTCTTCTCAGAACTCACTCTATGTTTTTGAGATCTTTCTGGTAACGTGTTCACAAAAACCAGCCCAGAAGAGAGCTTTACATGCACGTGGTGTAAAGAAAAAATAAACCCAACCCAGTGGACATTGTTAGTTTTCATTTGCCACGTCTGATTTTCTTCCCAGGTTTTGAATTCAATCTGAAATTTTAAATACAAATTAACAATTTGCATGTTTAAGAGCAGGTTAGCAACTAGAAATATTTGGATCCAACTGTGAAAGAACATAGGGTTTTAAAAATGTAAAAAAAAAAACCACTAAGGCTTTTTTACTAAGCTTTTCAGAAAGCCACTGGAACTGTACAAAGTTACCCACTATACCACTACAGAGCAAGCCTACCTTGGAGAATTGCTAAATGCTTGAAACTTAGAAATTAAAAAGTTAGAGAAAGAGACAAAAGAATAATGCAACGCAGCTAATGCAGGAAGTTACCTGAACGTGATGAAAGCTCTGTGGCTGCAGACATATACAGCGAGGAAAACACAATCCTACACAACACGCTTGGGTTTAAGCCTGAGAGATAAGAACAGGACTAAAAGGCTGCTAAAAAGCAAAAGGGGTAAGAAAAGAAGTATGTGCCCTTTGTTGAAGCAACAGAATAAAGCCCTCCTTAAACAGTCACAGTAATTTTGAAAACATGTAATACACAATAAAACTGCTAACTATATTTCTGTTCAGTACTAAGCATGGTAAGGGAAGACGTCACAGCCACTACTAATTAATTCCATTAACCGCAACAGCAAGCAGTTTCCTGGCTGGTTGGCATTTCAAAAAGCGATAAATTCCTCAATATTCAGGAATTGCTTGGAACTAATGGAAGAACATTTATGTTTGTGCAGAGAAAACACCAGTTAAACTAACATACAGTTTAACCTGAAAAACCCTAACCTCAGCTTACAAAGGAGATGCAAGGAAAACTTTACGTACTCCAGCAGAAGTTCAACCTGCTGCAAATGCCTCCAGAAATGAGTCTTCATCTAGTCAACAACAAAGGATTAGAACCACATAAAAGCAAAGTTAAAAGCTGACAGTGAAATAAAGTCTTGTTATTGAGCAAGCCCAACAACATCACACCTAACACTAGGAAAAAGAGAGAAGGGAAAAGCCTGCATCCTGACCACCTGTCCACAAATCTAAGTTTCATCTGTCTTCTAGTGTTTCAAACGAGATATTCGATTTTGTTACCAAAACTGTGGGATAAAAAAGGGCTGTTCTATGGTTCACTAGCCCACAATAATAGAAAAGATAGGAACTGCAGAAGTATCTCTCTAACAGATATCACAGCTGAAATCCAAATTTTGCAATTACCTGGGCCAGGCAGTTCTGTGTCAACTGAACACATTCTCAGCATGTTCCAGTTGCTTTGACTGAAACAACATTAGGTGAGATACTAAAGCAGATCTACAATAAAGCATTTGAAGACAGACACTGTGAAGGTTTTCACATTTGTAACAGCTGCCATGCTCCTCCTACCCCTCAAGGAGAAGTGTTTATGAACTGGGACAGGCAGTGCTTCCTCGGCTTTATTTTGTTGATTTCCAGTTTTAGTTGCTATTTGAGGTCATAGAAAACATTAACTGATAACATATCCCTCTGAGACAAAGACAATACCCTGCAAATTTACCTACTCACTTCGCAACAGGGGTAGGAGGGACCATCTGTGACACAGTAGGTTCCGGTATCAGGCTGACCTATTATGCCAGCTTCATTCATGTTGCAAGCTCAAGTCTTTGCAGTTCACTGATGGCTCCAGGTTTTACCATGGTCAACTATCCTTCTTCTGTCACTCAGCCTCAGAGCTTCGGATGTCTCCAAGTATTTCCTATGAGCTGTGTCAGGGCTTTGACTCACCAACAGATGGTACCAGCCTGGGAGATAGATGACTGCCCCCAGCTGTCTACCCCACCCTGCTCATGGCTGAACTATTTGTATAGTTGCTAAACTACTGCCTCCTACAGAACAGCAATCTAACACATAGACACCAATTCTAGCTCCTCTTAGAGAAAAGGTGCTCCAAGTGAGATGTTTGTGCAGTGAATGGAAAATTAAGGCAGTAGCCCCTTTCTTCCAAGCTCTTACTTCCTCAGTTGTAAACCAAGGCCCCAATGGTGTTTTGTCAAAGTAAGTATTCACTTTGCTAGTTACTATTTTTTATCTCTCTGTCCTCAGTAGTGTTGGGAAACCTGCTCTATCTACCATCTCCATGCAAATTATACAAAGGTACTAAGCTCTTCCCCTCTTCTTTCTCTAGACCAGTAGTGAAGATGCCAGGAGATACCAGCTGCATTGCTTCTAATGTCAACACAACGACTAGGGCAAAATATAGCATCCCATATCTAACAAGACAGCTTTTCATGCCTTAAGTAGGTGGCAAGCAGAAACTGCTGGAGAGGAGAGTGAGAGCAGTACTGTGTAATGAGCTTATTCAGTCAGGATGCTGTCTCCAGTAATGGAATACATCTAGGAAGGAGAAACACAATGAAAGAAAAGAAAGCAGCAAGGGCATTGGTGGGGAACAGTGAAATGCTTCAACTTTTGTCAAGGGAAAGGGGCATATACATTTCTCTCTAACACCTCGTCCCTTGGTTCAGCGAACTGTGCAAGTCGGTCACGGGACAGCTAAACAACTGTCCCTTGGGGGCAGGGCCAGCTCCACACAGAGCTTGTCCTGTTCGTGAGCTGGCTCGTGAGCAGTGAAGATGAAATCAGGGACTATATTTATTCTCCCTGCCTGGTCATACCTTTCTATAGATCCCAGCCTGGGCCCCGCTTCCTTGGCGTGAATCCTGGAGACTAGTAAGCAAAGGAGGGCATAAATCAGTGCCTTGGGTTCTGTCAGGAGCACATCGAACCAACCATCCATGCTGGGAACAGGTGCACTGAAGGCAAGCAGGGACACTGTCCCATTTGGAGTTGTGGGGGAGGGCTTGCAGGAAAGCTGTTCCCTTCTCCCAGAGCCTAGCCTCGGCTTTTCAAACTGCAAGTGGGTGATCTGCCTTCTGCAGCTTGCCAGTCCTGTTAACCAGAGACTTCCCACTAAACACCGGTCCATGCTACCTGAGGCCCCAACCCTGCCTGCTGGTTTCAGCAGTCCATTCTATGCTTTTACTTTTGCTCTCACTCTGTCACCGAAATCCTTCTGGTCCATTTCACTGTCTGCTCCGAACGTTCACTCCAAAGCTGAAGTATTGCAGGGGCCACGCAGAATGATCAGTGAATTAAGGCAGCCTTAAAACACAACTGTAATTTTCCACCAGTAATTTTGAAAGTCACCTGTTGTGAAAATTAGTGCAACAAGCCAGTTTTGCAAACTGACAGCAGCAAGGACCATGTCACCAATCTATGCTTAATAACTATGGAGAGGATTTTCAAGTAATATGTTAGCTTGAGTAACATTTTAAAGCAAATATTGCTTCTGAAAGAAGCAGTCCTACCCTCACTTCAAACAAGGCTGCTCATTCCCATTTTGCTCACACCGTCCCTAAGTACTGGCACAAGCAGTTGTGCAGCTGTGCAGTGAAACAAATCAGGGGGCTTATCCAAAATTAAGCTCACTTTTTTCCCCCTTTTGTGGCTCTTAGTTTTAAGCTGGATCAGTTCCTTGGTCAGTTCCACAGCACAACCACAAAAAAGTTTGTACTGGCATAGAGCAGGAATTGATCTCTACATAAGAATACTGACAACTGCTGAGCCTCAGGGTGATCTGCCTTAGTCAACATATATTGCTGTGCTCAGACACAGTGATGTATGTACCAAGTAAAACCATCCATACTAGATAAGGCTCTGTAAACAAGACTTCACCCATGCCCCCATAGTGAGAGCAATCTATTCACTAGCTCAGTGAACAATGGCTCAATGGGTGGACAGAAACCTGCAGAATGACTTGTGAAGCGCTCCATCTGAAGCTTCAGGGCATGGTGCTCCCATGATGGGGCTTGCATAGACACACAGATTCCAATGTAAAGGTAAAAAAAAACCCAAGCACTGACATGGTGGGGAGAGGGCTGCCTTCCCTATCTTTGCTAGTGCTTTGGAAAACAGTTTTGTCACCTTGGGACTTTACACCAAATACTGTGCACTCTCAGCCTTTGGTGTGCTTTTAAGTCACAGAAAGTACCAGGTAGCTTATTCCAACACTGAACCAGGGAACCCAGCTCAGATCAGCCTTTTTGTGGGGAAAAAAAAAAAAATTAAGAGAAAAAATTCAGTGGAGAAATAGGTCAAAAATCCAATCCAAAATCATGTCTGCCACATAAAAAGTTGACTTCTGGTGCAGCTGCAAGCCAGCACTTCTCTGCATTCAGGGCTGGTTATCTAGCTGGCTGAGAAAGAGCCTATAGGCGAAAGACATTCATACCAGGGCTCCAAGAAAGCAAACTACAATGAAAGGGAGCAGCCTCAGATCGGTTTCCTCTCCTAGGATGTGAAAAGTATAGCTAGTTAATAGAATGGTGTTTGCACACCACCAGCAAAGCCATTCAGGGGCTCAGGGGCTGGACTGCTGCCTTTTGGCACCAGAGATGCAGAACTTCACCTGTTAGGATAAAAGAATATTGAAGACCGCCGAAAGAGATGCCACAAAAGATAGACTTAGCCACAACACAAAGCCATTACATGACATCTATCCAAAGATTAGTTCAGTAGCATGCCCAACTCTAGGATATGCTTTATTGATACTCCCCTAAAAAAGACATCTATAATTCTTTCTGATCTGTGAACGCTGGAATCTTCACTAATTTTTCTAAACACAACTTGAAGCAACCAACTGCATGAACTTAGAAATGCCTGAGAGAAAAGAGTTCACTCAGAACATCACTTGGTACAAAGCAAGTGGCTTGCACAGGGCATCCTGCCTCGAGCGCTATGACGTGTCCTTTCTCCTTACCATACATCTTGCCTTCGTCTGACAAGATAATCTTCCGCCGTCCACATGGTGGGTAGATGGCTAGCGCTTCCTGGAAGCTCTGCTCAATGTCCGGACTCCACACACCCTCAGCGTCATTGTCAATAGGTTTGTCCAAGGCCTCACTGCCCCCTGAGTCGTTGCTCCCCTCAGGGGAGGTGGGAGAACTCCACTCGTTGGAGGTAATGGTGCCAGCTAGAAACTCCAAGGTGCGACACGGAGAAGCAGACTCAGAACCTGTGATGACAAACACATCCCATCTGTCAGTTAGAAATTCTCCTCTCCAGGAAAAAAAAAAGGAAATAAAGGAAAAAAAAGAAAGTTCAAAAAACATCTGTGAGGAGGGTTTTTACTTCAAGTTTACCTTAAATGGTAATGCAACCCCATGCCTGATTCCTCTTTATGCTGAGATGATAATCTTTTCTACAAATCCTTCTTATAAAACAGCCTGCTGCCATACCCCTTTGGCTCATTAAACATCACTTCACAATTCTCAGACACTATGTCTTCTTGCCTGTGTCTTTGCCTCCTAATCTCTTTCTTCCTCTGCTGCCAGTATCTGTGTAACTATTATTTAACTTTCTGAAGCATGCATACAGGGAATCAGTCTGTGCGAAAGACTGTACAAAATAAAGCAGTGATGAATTATCCAGTCATCACTGAGCACTAAAATTTTCTTAGATACTGTTTCACTGGATCAGAGCTGGTAGCCGGTGTCATTTTTAACACTGACATTTCTTCTTCTCAAGGATCAGCTGACTTCAAAAAAGCAATTTCTGGAGCCAGACAGTTTAACGCATGTCTCCCAAATCTCAGCACTATATCCTAGCAGGAGCAGAAGGCATCATGAGTAAAAGGATAAAGGCACTAGGTTGCAGGTCAAGAATCCTAAGTGCTCAGCTTGTCTTTACTGCTCATCTTCAAATTGACCTTGAGCAAATTCCTTCAGTTCTCAGTGCTCCCTGCTCCCTCATTTTTACCAGTCTCAGGCTATTAGATTTGCCACTGGCAAAGAGCAGAAACTGGTTTCTTATCGAAACTAAGGAGGCAACTGCTACCTTTTGAAAACTACAGTAAGTTATAGTCTACTCCCAAAGGGCAGGCTGAAGTCATTAAGTGGAGCTGCTAAAACACTCATTCAAAAAGTCTGTAGGTGCTTCAGACCGTACAGACACTTCCAGTAACCTATACAAAAGACAAAGGGCTTTTAAACACATGGATCATTCCCCTGCCTCAATCTCAAAACTGTTAATTTACCTTTTTAATAGTTTTGTTACCTGAGCTACACAGAACGCTCACAAGCCACCATTTGAGAATCCAGTCAAAGAGTTCAAAACTTCCCTGAAAATCACCACATTGAGCTGGGTAGCAAGAAAATCAGAATGAGGATTTTTGTTTGTTTGTTTTCTGCAAGAGCAACAGAATCATCAAACCTGTACCGAACAAGAGCAACGAGAGAGCTGCGACATGCCAAGTCAGACTAGCTCAGAAATATCACAGTGATAATGTGACGGAGGACAGAAGAGAAATCTGGGCATGGTTTATGTACAAAACTAGCCAGAACAAAATCTGTGCTGTTACTGGTAAATGGGAAAAGCAGGTCCATTCATTCAACCTTGTAAGTTCAAAAATGCTGGGCTCATGGCTCCAGAAACTTCTCTGACATCAACTTCAAAAACCCCTCAAATCACACACTCCTTTTTAAGCCTCGCTTTGGATTTCTTGCTTACAAAATCTTCTCCAAGACCATAAGGACTAGATTATATTTTTTTTAAGAAAAGCTGTAATTATTAAGAATTTTATCATTTCAAAGCCTGACGTTGTAAAGAGCTGCCAACACTGGCTGTCAGTCTTGCTGCTCCTTGATTACTTTAGACACCAGCAGATACCTATTTTACATGTCCACCAAAAACTCAGGAAAGAAGTAAGATAGTCCCGATCATTTTAGTAATTTCTAGACACAGTATACTTCTTACACCACGGTGCAACACTTTAACAAGCGCTTCACACATACATTTAGAAAACTAAGTATACGAGTTATTCCCTGTGAGAATGTTTTGAACACATGAACCACTGGAATGGTCTACCACTGTCCACTGTACCATTTCAGCCCCTGCACTAGGTTACTTCAATCCTCTTGGCCCATGCTATATATTTTCAGTTCTAATGAACATGGAAAGAAAGAGTAAAGTGGGAGGTGGAAGGAGCAGAAAGGGGAACTCACACCACCAGGACAGACATCCCAAGCACAGTGAATGGCACCCAAGCAGGCAGTGTGACTTTAAGAGGCTTTGAAATGAACAATAACAGTTGCTTCGTTCACCAAGCATCTATCACCAATACATCCCCTTTCATGGGCAGATGCTCAATAAAAAATTACACAGGTATTCAAGAGACTGTCCTGTTCGGGAATAAGGGAATTTTCTTGTAGAGGAGTAAGCTTTTCACAGGGGTACTCCGATGGAAAAACAGAAGCTATCTATCTGTTACAGCCATTCTTCTTTTGATACTTCTCCAAGCATCCCTAGCCCCTGGAGGCTGTCAAGACCCTCTGTATTTAATGCACATTAAAATCTCCACAAATACAAGGCACAGAGTAATTTTAAGTGAGAAATAGCTAGAGTTCAGAGAGAGGCTGAGAATGGAGGAATTCAGTAAGAAAACTAAGGTGTGAGAGCAAGGTATTCATAGTGCTACCTGCATTTGGAGCTGTGAGTGTCTTAACAGCCAGCAGGCTCCTCACCAAGTGAAGACATCCGTTAACTGCTCAACTGTATCACTCCCAAAGTCACTGTCACTGGAAGCTACAACCTCTGCTATCACAACAAATCCCCTAGCAATACATTCACATAGACAAAGTCATCTCCTAGGGAGTATAGCCATCATAACCATAAAAAGCACCCAGTTTAATTCCAGTTATTTTCATCTTCTTAATGTCCATGCCTACACAGATGAATACCTAGCAGGTGATTTAAATATGGTACACTTATGTTGGAAACAAAGCAAATGTATCTGAAGCATAACTATCCCCTTTCCTTCCAATCCTAAAGTTGGTGCCTGGTCACATTTTACAAGTTTAATAGTTTTGTTATCTGAGCTATAAAGAAAGTTCACAAGCCACCATTTGAGAATCCAGTTAAAGAGTTCAAAACTTCCCTGAAAATCACCACATTGAGCTGGGTAGCAAGAAAATCAGAATAAGGATTTTTTTTGTTCGTTTTTTGCAAGAGCAACAGAATCATCAAACCTGTACCGAACAGAGAGAGCACATCTGCACCAAGTACCTTTAGAGACAAAGGAAACTCTGGGTTCTTTCTGATCCAACCTTCAGAGTAAGTGGAGAAGAAAACATGCTGTATTCAGGTCAGCGTCAACGCCCAAGACTTCCTTCTCCAAACATGAAAGAGAAGTTGTGCCAACTTAAGCAAATGCCACTTGTATATGCAGGGAAGAGACAGAATATGGGAGCTGTATCTCACGCTGGTTTATTTCACGGGTGGTATGGAACATAAGAGCCATAAGAAGAAATTATACAAATCTTGAAGTGACCAGATACCTTTTTCTTTTTTTCTCTTTAATGCTGCTTACTTTCTGTGCCTTGACCAGCAATGCTAGTCCTATCCCAAGCTACATCTAGGTCAGCAGGCACTGAAGTATACTATTGTGGCTCAATTCTTCTTTCCCTTCTTGGCACTGAAGCTACTCTTGCTGGATGACAAGAAAAGTGGAATTGTACAGACTAGAAAATCAAGGGTGTTTGGCCCTCTCCAGCTGAAACCTCCATAATCACCCAGACACTAGCACAAATTTGCCTTCTTTTTGATAACTTGCAAAGAAATTCCATAGACTAAAATGACCAAGGAAATCCTTACAACTCTATGTCTCTAGTTCAGTAAGATGCCATGGGCTTAAAGAGCCTGCAAAGTTCTCTTGAATAATGTTGCTCAAATAGTTAGCTCCATGTGCAATCCCAGGTGATATTCTGGGCTCAGAAGCAATGGAATGTAATACAGGGAGCCCTGGTTGGCATTACCTGGTCTGTGGAACTCTTTGTTGGCTGAACACTTCAGGTTTTCCATTTCCTGCACTGTTGATCTGAACTCTGAACTCACTGGTAGCCAAAGTAGCTATTTATTAAACTAAGCAAAGCAAACTGTAGGAAAGCTGGGGGCTAAACTCTATGGTAAATGGCTTTATTAGTATGGCAAACTGAAAAAGCATCAGTGGAATCACTTTCCATTGAAAAAGAAATCTGGTTAAAACCAGCATCTTTCAAAAACATGCGAATATTGAATGTGCTATTCATAAGGAAGGTTTGAATAATATTCATTAGTAACTATTTAAACAAAATGCAAATTTTTCAATTAGCATCTAGCTTTCAGTTTGCTTCTGGTTTCCCATTCAACCAATAGTAACTACACACCAACAGCTTTACCAACAGGTTAATTTAGTGGTGATTTGTATTGCTGAGTATCCTACTATCAATAATATCCTAGTACTTGCAAATTGTTTTGGGTTTTTTTAAGTTCTGCCTGTGGCAGAGCTTGCAATCACCAAGTTTTCTTCTGATGTGGAAGGAATTTGATTTTGAAATCACTAAACAGACATCCCAGTTCCCAGGCATATGCTCAGTTCCATCCCCATCTGAATCTCCTCGCCAGGCACAGTTCTTAGGGTCAGAGGAGTCAGAGGATGTTGTCCTATTCTCATAACAGGAAGTTTCGTCACAGGTCCCAGGCTTGATGTTTGTTCTTTTCAGATTCCCTCAGTTTGAACTCGCACTCCACTTTTTGGCTCTTGTATTTCTGTTATTGTACTTTACAGTTGTTCTTATTCTGATCCAACTCTTATTTTGCCTAGGCAATTTACTGCTTTTCTTTGTGGGGTCCAGCCGCGGATTCTCTCCCTGGATCAAAGACATATGCCGCTCATAGCACTTCCACCTCCTGTAACTCCACAGTAACTTTACTTCCTTCTCACGTTTCCCCTCTCTGTCCAAATGACTGTTTCTTATTCACTCCTGGCCCCTGTTCTTCTTTCTGCCATGGCCCATCTCTTAATGAGTAAAAAAAAAAAAAAAGCAGACTTTTGGGTCAGAGGAAAGCAAAAACATGGAGAAAGCGCAAAGATCTTTCAGCTCCAGCAGCTTTCCAGCAGCTTCAGTTTAACTGTTCTGATGCTGGTAATTTCAACTCCAGCTCTTTCCTTTCATGGTATCTCATTGAGATTCAGAAATCCTGCAGGGCTAGACAGCTGTCGAGAGCCCTTCAGTGGGGTCTCATTGACAGGGAGCACATCTTTAACAGATTCCCTGGCCTGGCACATCTGCTTTCTAATATTAATCCCTCAGTCATTACTGTTGGTAACAGCTCCCTCTTAAGTGTTTGTAGCAGCTGCTCAACACAAAATCATACTTTCTTGAGGATCTGAAAAACTGCAGCCAGCTGTCTCCAGTTGTTCAGTTTTCTTAGAGCTGCTCTGTCCAAAAGGCTCTCCCTAGTCCCTAGCCACCCCCACTCCTGCTGGAATTGAAACTGAGCAGGACACGCTAGCCAGAGACATCCCTGTTCACTCACCCTTCCCAGGCTGGAACGCTTGCCAGCACAGCCATGTGGAGTCTGGCAGAACAATTCCCCTTCTGCTTCTGAGCTGGCTGCACTGTGAACAAGTTTTAGGAAGAAAGTACTTTTATCCTCGGTCTTATTTAACGGGACTGGAAGCTGTGGGGGTAGGGACTGCTTCCCATTACAGGTATTCCTTTATATCATTGTAATGTAAATAAAATAAAACAATTCTGGTATTCACTACCTTGGTAACATGAGCCAAATACTGCTGCTACAGAAGCAGTGTATCACTGAATCACAACACCTTCATTTATGACCAGCAGTC
Source organism: Psittacus erithacus (assembly GCA_009867235.2). Classification (NCBI taxonomy): domain Eukaryota; kingdom Metazoa; phylum Chordata; class Aves; order Psittaciformes; family Psittacidae; genus Psittacus; species Psittacus erithacus. The sequence continues at coordinate 48,130 of WYDI02013576.1, forward strand.
AGAGAATTTCAGAAAAGAATGATTTTGGTCTGAAGAGAAGACATCCTGCTGCTCAAACCACAACTCTAGAGTAGTTTGTAACAATAAGAAAACCTGGAAATAGCACCAATCAGTCAGTTACTTCCATCCTGAACACGCCAACAAATGAGCTCACACAATGCAGTCATACAAAGAGATTTGTGTTTAGGAAAGCAACAACTTGGAATACTACAAAATCTATTGCACAAGTTATGATGGAAGATAGCATTCAAACTTACCAAAGGAAGAAGTCTGGGAAATTCAACGAGCCACTACAATAATAGCCCAGTTCCTCTGAAAGAGAAGAATGAGTGCAATCAGTAGATGAGTAGCTCCAAGGGGGTGGTGCAACTCAAAGACTGCAGGGAAAAGAAAAAAAACCACACTGGAAAGGGAAAAGGTGGGAAAGCAGCTTACCAGCAATGAGCAAGGTCTGTTAAAGCCCCCACGCAAGAAAGGACAGAAGTCATGAATGTGTTTACAGGGTCTCTACAGAGCAAAATAAAGATGCAACTGTACCAAGACCAACTAGCACTGAACTACACCGAGGAAGGTAACAGAACTTTTGCAGCACCAGCCAGTAACCCGTTGCTTGGGCTCCTGAGGAGCTGTACTCCCATCATGAAATCAGCCTGGAGCTAGCAGCAGCTTCAGCACTAGTGGAGATGGGTGGGCGCAGTTCTCTGAGCCTTGGAGAGGGCTCCACTCAAACACTCCTCAACAACTTAGCTGAATGGCAAACCAGGCTACACTCCCACGTTTTGCCCTGGGCCTCCTGCAATGCTGGCTATCTTCTGTGGATATCTCCATGCACTCAGCATTACCAGAGTAATGCTGCTTAATCCTGTGAATAAAACCGGTTAAGGTCTTATTTGCTGTAGGTGAAGCAAAAGTTCTTAACAGGCAGCAGCACTAGGCAAGGAAAACAGAACTTTTATTTCCCTGTGTGTACTGAGCAAGGTTTAGCGATTAGGATATACAATAATGATGATTTTATTATTTAGTTTATTAATTTATTATTTTATGAATATATTAATTATAATTTATGATTATTATTTAATTATATAATTATTTTTATATTTATTATATTTAATAGTGATTAGGTTATACAATAATGATATATTCAAGCAATTATGATAACATAATCATTACATCTACAGGCTGCATTGTGAGATTTTTGTCTCCATCTCACCGCTGAGTAACACTGGTTTACAAAGAGACAAGCACTACTAGCCTTACATCGGACCCAACATAAGCCGGGCCTCCAGCTGAATGCTTACATAAAAGCAAGCTTGGTCTCCTTGCTACACTGAAACTGCCTGCAGCAGCTGCTGTTCCAAAGGTACCCCAGCAAAGCAAAACAACACTCTTAAATGACTGCAGTAGCTGAGCTCCGGCTGAAACAGAGGGAGGATGCAGCTTCCAGCGCAGTGATGTAAATCAAAACAAGCAGAGCAGAGAACTTCTATCAGCGCAGCCCTGGATAATGCAGTCAAACAGTATGTGATTAGATAAGGCTGAGTGTGGTCTTGCACACCATCCAATCAGTTACATTTCTGATAAAGGAAACAGCACACAGAGTCTTGCTGCCCTAAGGAGGGGAGGAAAATACACAACCCAACTAGTCTAGGAGTGGCCAACCTGGGGATCGATCCTGAGACACAGGCAACTCATGCACAACTCTCACAAACAGGTTACATCACAAGGCCACCAGCCTTGGACTGACAAAATGATCACTGTGTGATCTACATCTCAGCTGGGAGAGAAAAACAAGCCAGCACAGGCAGCAGAGATTGACACTGCCAGGTTGCCCTGGGACTGAGCCACACAGTGGCTGGCCCTAGACCTCAAAGGAACAGTGCAATTCCTGAGGAGTCACTGTTATCTCACATGTGGGAATGTGTTTCAAAGCTTCCTAAACCAATGAAGGTTGTGGCAGGGTGAAAATGGTTACCCAACCTTGTGCTAGCAGCAGCAGCCACCATGAGCCATTGTTCCAACAGGCACGGAGCTGGTTAGAAAGCAACAAGCCAGGAGAAAGTCCAGTAATCACGTCCCTTTTCTACCACAGGATCACCAGCAGTGTCAGCTAACATTTAAATCACAGCTGTCCCTTCAAGTATAGACAGGTGTAGACACTGACACATTAAAATGACTTCAGTCTTACCAAACCAAGCTAGAAACAGAAATAAATAACAGGATTTTCCCAAAGAATATTATTCGCTTAATTATTAAAGGAAAGGAAACCATTAATGTCAACATAAAAAAGCCCTGCTCCTTACCCACTGAAAGTCAGTTGTTCTGAAAAATCTCACCAGACTCAAAAGCCTCCAAGCTACCCACGGAAAAAACCACAGCACAAAGTGAACCACCTAAGTGAACCACCCAATGACAAAATCAGACCATGGGCAAAATCCAGACAAGAACTGCAAGACAAGGAAAGGTGAACTTTAAAAGTGGTTTACAATTGCAAGCAGTGCAACTTCAGAAGGGCTCATGGTTTTAGTCTGGAAACCAGGCATCTTTTGAGCTTTTCCTGACCAGTAACAGGAAATTGAGACATTCATAATGCCCACTTTATGGTACCCAAATTGAATTCTTATTTCTTAATCCTGCCTCCTCTTCATGACATCTCTCAACCTCTTGCCTAGGACTCAAGGGTAGATGTCCCAAAAAAAACCCTCAGAACTGTGACACACTTAGCTTCCCATGACACAAAAATGTCACATGAACTCAGACAGAAGACAGATGTTTCCAAATCTCATTCAAAGCAGTGAAAACTTTCAAGTTCAAAACTATAGCCAGACTTCAAGAAAAGAAATAGCTGAACCTGAGCTAAGAGATTTATAACAGTACATATATAGAAGCACTAAGCACAACAGCTCGGGTACACAGTCAGATTTCTGCATCTGCAGCGCTTGCAGGCAGTCTATGTTGTGGGCAAGACCTATCCAGCCAGGGCTAAGCCCCTCACTAAAGCCTCAAAACAAAAGGCAAGCCACAAACTGTCAGAACAGGTATACAAAATGGGACCTCAGTCAGTCAACCAATTCAGCATGTTCCTGGATTTTAGTAGAGTCAGGAGCTTAGAAGTGTTTGATACTTTTGCTAAGCAAATGCCTAAATAAAGAACAACCATGAAACATCTGCATCATGTGAATGAATCCTACTCATGGCTACCGATCAAGCTTCACCCTCTTGGAGCATTCCAACTCAGTTTTGGAATATATGCTCCACCTAGAACATCTATGAGGTGAACATTCACTGCTTACAGCTAAGATGATCACTTCCTGAGGGCTAACACTGAGGAAAGCCCACCAGATTTGCTTTTACCTAAGATACCCTAGAAAACAGACAACAGTCATTTTAGCCAGACACCAGTTCTCCTACCACTTTGACACAAGAGACAGTAAAGCCACCCTCAACTCGGACTAGTGTAATTCTGAGCTCAGAACTCTTCCCTGTCAATTGTGGCATAAACATATTATCCTGTCCAAACTGCTGAACATACAGGGATTAGGAGAACCTGCAAAATTGCAAGTACAACCGCAACCCTCAAATTGGAATCACTAAGCAAAAAAAAAGATGAAGAAATGACAAAACCTGAAAAACATAGGCCCCGGATACTACAGGAAAGCAAAAAAACCCACTGATTTATCTCTTTGCACTTCCAGACCCTTTTTGCCAGGAAGGTCAACAGGTTATATACCTTCTGCTGGATTAATCTACAGGAGAACAAGGGCAGCTAGCCAAGCAAAACTAGATTCTTAAAGGGACACAGCTAACAACAAGCTTGACTCCACTTTTTCCAATGCATTCTTACAAACAAAACCTGCGACCAAAAAGAGTGGTAAAAAGATAGCTCCTTCTCTGTTTTTCAGTTAGCTTACTGGGTGAATAGAAACAGATTTACAGTGTTTCTCCTGCACGGTCATTTTCTTCTGCCCATGCAGATCCTTCACAAACAAATGGGGGTGGGAAAATAAATAGGATTTTACTTACTTTTATAAAAATAAGTCAAAGAGCAGTGAGGGTACTTGGAAGAAAATCTTCTTACACAAACCCCTGGTTTACACCTGTTTTTTTCCCTAAACTGACAGGATTTTCAAACCAGGAGAACCTCTCTAAATCCTGCTAATCCGGTATCAGTGAGCTTTATTTCAAAGACCAGCTATGAAGAAGTATGATCAAGTAAAATGAACTTAAAATACATCAGCAAATCCTTCCTTTCCATTTCAGCATACACATGCTCAGTGCTCTCTTGACTTTTCCTCCTTCACTTAAAAGTAGTTCTGGTTACAAGAGATTAGACTTTGCCTGGACATCTGTCATTAATGCTGTTTGAAGGGAGGCACTTTGAGGACTGCCCTAATTTATTTTCTCTTTGGCAATAGCAAAGCAGATCCTTCAAAGGCTTGTATGTAGGCTCTGAAAGCCACTGGCACTCATGTCTCAGAAGTACAGCAAAGTAAAATACCTACCCTTTGGCAATCATACTTTAATGAAGGTAAGAACAAGGTAATTATAAGGCTACAATGGAACAGAAAAACAGAGCTAGTGACTCAGCCAGTGGCACCAGGAACTGGAAAACCTGCCCCTCCCTAGCAGGAAAACTCTAATTCATATAGTGTTAAAAACAAAGGGGAGTGACTGCATCATCTCCAGAAAAAGGAGGACCCAAGGGGCAGGAACAACAACAATAAAACCCACCAAAAACCAAACAACACCACCAAAAAACACACACACAAAACTAAAAAAAACCCAACAAAACCAAAAAAAAAACCCCAAAAAACCCCCCCACACACACACAAAAAAAACCCAAAACCACACACCACCCAAAAGCTTCAAAAAAACCCCAAAACGAACAAAAAAAACCCCAAAAGAACCAAACCCACCACCTCCAAATCCCCCAAAACTCCTTCTAATCTCTAGTCTCAGATCTTTTAATGAGCTCCATGCATGCAAATTCTTGACTTTTTACAAGGCTCTACAAAGAGACATGCTGGGTATTTATTTAGCATGGTAGTAGGCATAAGACAGAAGTTGGAGAGAGACGCATAAACTACTGTGAATCTTGGTAAACTTGATTGTTCGTCAAAGCAAGGCCGAATTTCCATGAAGTTTGGGAACAAAAAGGATACAGCGCATGATGTGATAGGTTTAGATTGAGAACAGCATTTACCACTGTCCAAGGAAATCATAGCTGAAAAATTACTTCAAGTTGACTTTGGAGAGTATTGATCACATTATTAGAAAATTACCGTATTCAAAACTTAAATGTAATTATGTATACCAATGGAACCAAAAGGTACAGAGAGCATCTACTGGGCTGCTGCAGGGATCTCTATCAGTCCAGTTTTCTCTAACATCTTAGAAACCTCAGACTGAATAAAGGGAATGCAATGAAACTTGCAGGTGATACAGAATGAAGTTTACAAACATCAGTGAATGGAAACACTCAAAGGGATTCAGACAGCTCAAAAACAAACAAGAGAAGGAAGGGGGACAAATAAGACCATGCAGAAATAGCAATGCACAAACAATGAAAAAAAGAGATAAATGAAGGAAAAAGCCCTGCCAGAAGCAGAAGCTAAAGACATGCAAGAGTGAGAATGCTGAATAAATGAGAGTTTTCTGCAAAGCAAATACTTCTACAGAATGACCAATGTAACTTTTGTCTGCCTATGCTCAGATATCACTCCAGGCAACAGAGATGAATCACCTCCAACATGTGGAATATCAGATCTCATTCCGCAGAAGTAACAGAGATAAACTGAAGAGTATAAAAAACAATATTAGGCTTAGAACAATAGATTTTGAAAAATGTTTAGTCTCATTAGTAGCTTGTAAGAACCTGAAAGGTGCAAATGCAGAAAGTAAGTAATTGTTTCATAGAAATGCACACCACAGCAGTAGAGCAAAAGAGCTTTTCTGATAATGAAGTACACTGGGCAATGGAAAACTTGCCCAAGAAAATTATGGAAGATCCACTGCACAGCATTTGGGGAAGGGGCAGGGCAGAGAGGACAAGGGACACAACAGACAACAAGCAAGTGAGCAGAGTACAAACCGGAGCTATAGGGAAAGTATAACAGATCTTCTAAAAAAAGCAACAGTGAATTTTTGCTTTCTTAAGATACAGCCATGGGCAGATAAGACAGAAAATAATCTCATTATCACAGAAGCAACTATAGACATGGTCCAAGGAACTATTTAAGGTGGGAAAAGATGGCAATATTGCTAAGGAAATGACCATTCTTCCCCACTGCCCATCCCCTTGTCCGCTGCACTAGCTTCCCCAAACACACCAGCATTTACGTGATCACATGATTAACTGGACTGGAGAACAGAGCTGGCTGATCAGCCCCCTGGCCTGGGTCAGTAAACAGCAGTGCCAATACCCATGCCAATGACAAAGGAAAGAAGTGTGACAAACATGGAAATGGACAGTTTGAGGCTGTGCAGACACGTTCTGTCTACAACAGCGCCAGCCTGAAGTCTTTGTGGACCCATCCCTTGAGTTATGTTGCAATGGAACCAAGAACTGAAAGATACAATCAGAAAAAGACATACAAAGCTAAGGAAGGAAAGCTGTGAATGAGTATAATGCTGCTCCAGAGATCCAAGCAGCACCTACTGCAAACTGTCATTGTCAGCAACCTCTTCAAAACTCTACTCACTGTATTTGAGTTCTGCGAAACAAATACCTGAGCAAGGAAACCAACAGCAACCATGATTTTATTTTAAATCACAATCAAAATTTGGCACCATGGAGCCCTTTTTCTCTTCAGAGCTTGACAGTACTATTTTCACACAATTTTCCCATGGTCCTTCTGTAATACGCTAACATTAAACCACTTACCACAGCAATAACATAAATACTTCAAAGCAATCGGTAAAATTAATTTTAAAAATCCAAAAGATGTAGCAGGAGCCAGGACAGTGGAGAAATTTCAGACGCTCACTCTCATGCACAGTAATTGCTCCCAAGATCACCTCCAAGAGGATATGAAGAAGGAGCTGACTGTCCAGTTTAGAGATGATAGACTTTGTCACATGCTCGAGTTGAGGGAACTATCCAGACTGGGATTTAGGAAAACCCTGTAAGGTCACTGCATCCTGGCTGGTTGCCCTTCGTTCTGCTATCACAAGCTCCAAAGAAAACCATAGAGTCCCTCAGCATCCAACAGCCCCGATAAAGAACCCCCTCTGTATTCACTACAGCATGATCCAGGTTCTTCTCTATCAGAAAAAGCCATCAAAAACAAAAGGCGTTAACTGCACAGGTGATAGTACAGCAGCTTCAACACGGACCCAGCACTTGTTATATTCCCAGTCTGTTATCCCCCTTGTTCTGTTCCTCCATGTTACCCTCTGCCATGTCCTACTGCCCACTTCGCTCTGCAGAACAATAAAACCTCTTACATCTACACAGATGGACAGACAGATGAACAAATGCTCTGCTCACTTGCACACAGTGCAATCAAAACTAGGGGAAGCCGATCTGTTCTGAATAGGAAACAAGAAAAAACAAAACCCACAAAACAATCCCCAAGTCTCCTTCCCTGCCACCCAGCTCCCTGCATTTGAAAAGTGCCTTGCGTTGTTTATTTGCAGAGGATTTGCAGGACTCAACTCTTAAGGTTAGAAAGTAGCATGAATGTAACTTCAGGTTAAACAAAAAATGGTAGATTAGCTGTGGTTGGTTTTGGTTTGTTTGGGGTTTCTTTTTGTTTGCTTGCTTTAACATATATGACCATTCACCATAAAGTGCCTCACAGAAGTCTTTAAAACACACTGAGTTACACTCATTGCCCTTCTACAAAAAAAGTCCCATCTTTAGCATCCCACGCCAGGAACTGTTTAAGTGGAATTATCTACATGAAAAAGTACTTGGGGAAGATTTCTGTTTGGGCTTTGGTGGGGCTTTTTTGTTTGGTCGGCGTTTTTGTGTGGTTTTGTTTTCAATTTAAATCCTTTCCGGAGGCATGCCATCAAAACTCAACGCTAACTTTCGAATAACTAACTGCTCTGGGAAAACAGCATTTCTCATCTTTGGTAAATGTAACAACCCACATGCCTTGTATGGCCCTGTAACAACCCACATGCCTTCTCACGGATGGGTTTGCTTATGGTTTTCGTTTGTTTGTTTTTCTCCATAATTTACATCAGAATTTATTACAGGGAGTAGCGATCCCCCTCTCCACCCTTCCCAAGAACATCTCTACAAGGGGCCCAGAAGCATGGCTTTTCCCCATTAGAAGCGCTAGCAGTTTTCAGCCGACGCGACAAGCGACCGACTTGCCCAAGTCCCAGCGCCAGCAACCCCTCGCCGACGGAGGAACGCGCCGGAGCCTCCATTGAGGATGTTCCTATCGTTTCCTTTGTATGGCTGTGCCTCCTCTGTCGCACATGATCGGCTCCAAACACCCCCCGCCCCCCCTTTTCACCCTGTCTCCCACACGCATCCGTACCCCTCCACCCCAGGCGAAAGCGATGGTCGTGAAATAGCGTGTCCTGACCTGAGCAAGGCGAGAGCGGCTGTTGTTCCGTAGGGGCAGCGGAGACCCGCTCCAACTCCTCCTGCTCCAGGACTTTCTGCCAAAAGAGCAGACGACGGCTGCTCCTGCGCGCCTGCCCCTCGCTCCCGCCCGATCCCCACCCCCGAGCCCGCAGGGGTGGGAGCGGGGGCTTGGGAAGGGGGCGCGGGCGGGTCAGCTTCGCTCTCGGCAACGCCACTGCCGAATCGGAGAGAAAGAGAAAAGTTGCCGGGGAGCCCCAGCGGCACCCGGGGCGGCTCCGGGATCGGGTGGGCCCTCGGGACTCCCCCTTCCCTTGGTCCCGCAGCGTCGGGGACAGCGAGAACAATACCGGGCCGGGCGCTACTGCCGGCCGAGTGTCCGAGGGGGAGGTGGGAGCGGCAGCCGGGGCCGGCGGGAGCGGAGGCACAAAGCGCACACTCACCTGAGGAGCGCGGGAGCGGACGGCGGGAGGGCGAACCCGGGCGGCGGCAGCGAGGGGGCGGCAGCGGCGGCCGCGGTCGGGCAGGAGTTCGGAAGGAAAAGGGAGGGTTTTTATTTCCCCTGGAGTTTGAAAGGAGGAAGTGAGGAATGCGAGGAATGAGAGTTGGTATGAAATGAACGCGGCCGTGGGAGGGTACTGCCGGCTAGCGCAGGGGCTGAGACGGGGCTAGGGAGGGGACTAGCGGGGAGGGTGGTGAGAGAAGTGCCGAGGCGGAGTTAGGAACAAAACCCAGCGGGGCCGGGCTCTCCCTGGCCGGGGACCAGGTGTGACCGGGGCGGCGGGAACGCCGGCAATAGCCGGAAGAGGGGGCCTGCGGAGGAAGGTCGTTCCGCGCAGGGGGAGCGGAGGAAGGAAACTCCGAGCGGCTGAAAGCGGGGAGCGGCCGGGACGCCGCCGCCTCCAAGCATCGGCGCGATGCCCGGGCGGGGAGAGAAGTTGGAGTCCTCGTCCGGGCTGAGCCGGCTTCCGAAAGGCCGCCGCTTGCATAGTCCTTTCCCAGGGACGGGACTCCGGCACTGAAGGGATTCTCTAACCGCTTCGAACAAGCGCGGCCCTCCGACAGCACTTCCTTGAAGCCCCTTAGGGATGTGATGTGATTTCCAGCCAGCATCGCTGCGCCGCTGCAAAAGGAACCAACCCCAACACTGCAAAAGTGGTTATAACAGTTTAATTGCCCCGAGAGCATTCCAGAACGTAAACTACTTGCCTAACAGCAAAGGGGTGTTCTCTGTGGCCTTTCTCAATCTCATAAGGAAGCTACTCCTTTCCTGTCCATTCATACAGGAATGCCAACATGTTGCACTAGAAAATGCTGATACAAAGCTCAGAGTTGCACTAGGGTTGGAAATCCACATCCCAAAACCAAACGCAGTAGTAAACCAGCAAGTAAATGTAACGATATCCTGTCAGCAGCTCTGCGCAGTGCTGCTGCATCAACAAAATATTTTCAAGTCCCCAGCAGGTGACTTTGTCACAGGTTCCTGGTGTGCACGTAACTACCTGTGGTAGAGTTATGACACACTTGGTTTTGTTTAAAACTTTGAAGTTCAATAAAAATACTGAAGAAACTGAATAGGAAAATTTTCAGCTTTTGGTAAGAATCCAAAGCTGAAATTGGTGTAACTCTTTTCAAGTTGCAGAGAAAAGACAGGAGCTAGATGTGTCCTAAAGTCTCGGAAACTAAATGGCACAACCCATCAACTTCGTAAACTTAGTCTTGGGATTTGGAAGGCCAACTCCAAATTTGCTATATGGGCACAAGTTACTCCTGGGGAGATTCCCACTGGACACAAGAGGAAATGTTGTCACTGATCAGCCACTGGAATAACCTTCTCAGGGAAGTGTTGGACTCCCCAACACTGGACACCGTCAAAATTCAGCTGAACAGGGTGCTGGAACATCTAGTCCCGGTCATGCTTTGCTTAGAAAGGTTGGACCAGGTATTCCTTGAGGTCCCTCCCGACCTGGGATTCTGCGATTCCACTTTTTCTATTTTTCTTCTTTTTGGCAGGGCTGAAGGTAACTGATACTGGTGAACCTTTTTAATGCACAATTACTTTTCTTTGGAAGACAATGCAGCAATATTTGATGAATACTTAATATTTTAAGAAAAAATATGATACAGCTGTAAGAATATCTATTATATATACAATATACATATGAAGTTACAAAAATCAACTGTTTTGTGGGTTGCTTGTTATATAAAACCCTGCAGTGATCTCATTTAGCCAGTGTTTCTACTAAGCTGTATTTAAAAATCGGTCATTTAACAAAAAACGTGTATTAAAGGTAGCTCACTTCTCATCACACCTGTTCACTATGAATTCGAGGCCAGGTCTCATGATTATGTGACTAACAGATTGTTTTGCTCCCGTTTCCCTGCAGAATCAACATAGCTCAAAGAGAAGGAATTGAAACCTATTCCTTCCTGTGAATCATCACACAAATTGTATGCAGGACTCCATTCAGTTGCAGATGAAAACCTGCTCAGAGGGGGTTTGGAGGTGGGTTTTTGGTGGTTTGTGGTGGTGCTTTTTGGGTTTTGGTTGATGTGTTCCGGTTTCTTGTTTGGTTTTGGTTTTCTCTTTTTTTTAAATTATTTTTTATTTTCCCTTTACTGGTGGCAATGTGAAAGCGAACTATTCTGCTCAGAACAGGAAATGGGCAAGCTGGTGAGACCTAACTCCCCAACCCTATCCGTACTCTGACTGAATGACTTTGATATGCAGCTTTTAAAATATTGGCTCACAGTATTCCTTTCCCTTTAATAAATAAAGGGATCAATTCCATTAAGCATTCAAAGAAAATTAAATCCCTTATTTTTGTCATAATTTTAAGCTGTTTTGTTGCAGACAGTGCAATGGTTTGCCTTGTTCGGAAATGTTAAAGTGAATAATCACAAATTGCATCTTCTAGAATAAATTAACTCATTTATGTATTCTCTAAATTAAATGTTACATTGCCAGAGCAGGTTCTGTTATAATAGTCTTAATGCATTTTGGTGAAGTTAGTTTGCTTCTGTATTTTTCTCCCATTTTGGGATCAAAGAAGTGACCTCCAGCTTCCAATGAGGAAAGAGTAATTCCATATAAACACATTAAGGGACAGAATGAGAAGTCAAAAACTCTATGGACCACACAGTTCAAGAGGTACAAGAGTAACAGTGGGTACAGGTGCTGTGCCTTCTTTCATGGAAGGGCTTTCAATTCTTACCATTTCACTGCAGTAGCAGGCTGTTATTAAGGAAGCCCTTATACCAGCGTTGCTTTTCTACTCATCTTCATAACTGTATACTGGGCCAAATCTCTTTGCCCTAGCATACCTTAAGCATCTTTCTGAATTCTGGGTTTCAGCAGTAGTTCCAAACTGAAGTTATGTACAACAGTTTGACATTGTGGCTGTCTCAGTCAAAGAAGGAATCTTTCCAGAGCTCAGTTTCTCAAGACTTTGCACAAACTCTTAGCTCTTGACCTGTAAATCATGGGGCAGGCTTTGCTTGTCTTCTGTACCAAGAAATCTACGTCAACTGAGAGCTCTATAGAGCTGTTAATACCAACAAGTCAAGGAGCACACCAAGTAAAACTTCAATGAGAGTGGGACTGACCCCTAAAAGAGCAAGAAATTACTCAACTGTTTTATGTTTGTGAGCCAAGGAGCTTACAGCAGCCTAGTAGCTGGTTTAGCCTGCTAGATCTGCTTTTAGGATTCATATTGAACTGTTTAAGATGCTTCCTTCGTCGTTGGAAGATCTCATTGGGATTTCAAGAATGTTACATTTACACATATTCAACTAATTACTGTACAAAGAACAAATGCCTAGTAGTACTTCCTGCTCAGTTTTCCATCCCAACTAAATCTCACTTGGCTCAGATGGAACTACTGGGGAAAAAAAAAAAAAAAAAAGAGAGGTGCATGAAGAACAGGGCTTACGCATTGAGAGCTGTGGTAGTTTCAGATTATCAGTCCCACCATATCTCCTCTTACAGAAGTTCATACATCTCCCAGTGGAAATAGGAAAAAATAACCACTTCAACTTGGTGTTCCTCCTAGCATTGCATTATTTCAGTTCTTGATTCAGAAATACATGGTACTGTACTTCAAGAGTACAGTGAGTTCAGATGGAGGGTATGAAAATGTATAACAAACTATTTCAAAAGCCCTAACCAGACACTGGAAGAAACATTAAAAAATACGGGGCAGAGAAGTGCAACTAGCTTAAAGAAAGAGTCAAATGGAAACCAAGAACTATACAGGAAGAACTGCTGCGGAGACAAAAAAAATAAGAGACTAACTTTACATTTAGCCCCAGCCTTCTAGGTCTATGGGGGGGGGGAACCAAAACCAAAAAAACCCAAACAACATAAGAAGAACTGAGAATTACAAAGGAAAAGGAGGAGTAAGAAGGGAGATGAGATATGACAGGAAGGAACTGAGGTAGTATCTACAGGAAGAAAAAAGAACACCCAGTAAGTGACAAAAAAATTCTACCAAAAAACTCATTAAGAATTAGAGAGTTTTTTTTCCAATATATAAATTAGTTTATTTTCATTTAGATATAAAAGTTATAAATACAATTCATGTAAAACATTATCTGATAAAAGAGCACAAAATCAGTTAATCTGTCTGCACAATTTGACTGAAACCATTGGCCCTGGCCCTGCTAGGATCATTTCTTGTCAACAAATAGCTTGAAGAGCCACTGCTGACAAACCAAACTGAAAGGGTGAGTAAAGGGATGCTATGGTGGCCTTCTGAGCAGAGAGAAAATCATCTTGAATTCAAAGTTAGCGTTCTACCTTCAGGTCACCCCAAACTAATATAAGGCAGTTTCTTTCACACAGACATAGTCAGAAAAATAATCAGACAGGTGACAAACTGACTTAGTTTTCTAGATGGGCAAAGGGAATGCAAAGCCACTGGCAAAGAACTCAGAAGAGCACAAATGGAAAACACACACTGTCAGGTCTTGACTCCAGCCTGATGAGCAGGAAGTACATGAAGGCACAAAAGAGATGCAGGAGTCAAGTTCTCTTCAGGACAGATCTGCTGATGAGATCATCTCAAGATAATGGCTCACCAGCTATACAGGCATCTGCGAGTTGTGAGCTGCAGTTCGCAGCATCACTTTGTAATTTACAGTTAAATACAGAGTCTGCACATGACTACCACAGTTAGTTGGTTGGGTTTTTTTCCCCCTGGCAGTATCAGAAAATGTCTTCACAAAGTTTCATTATTTTGAAAGAGCAAGTGATACCTACCACTTTAAAGACTCCAGAGCACAAAAGCAATAAATCTGTCTCTCCGGAGCTTGAAACACAGTTAGTCTGCTGACAACAGCAACATCCAAAGATGGAGAACATCTATTCTTGTGTTGATAGAGGGATTCAGTTTTCCAGGATCATCATGAACATGCATAGTGGCCACAAAACAGGAAAGATAGTAACTGTTCTCTGCTTTAATACACATGTGCACACTATGAGGCTTACATGTCACAGTGTGTCATGTACACAGCATTCACTCTGATGAATCAAAGCCATATGAATCAAGAAGCATTCCATGCTGTGACCTACAGTCCCCACACTGTATAGCCAGCATTAAAAATGGAAAACTGGAAGGACACATTGCAAAGCCCCATGATACACTAACTATTTTTTTTAAACTTACTGATGCCTTCGAAAACACCTGTAATCTTCTTTTGAGGTAACTCCTTCTTATATTTAGGTTAAAATTATTTATATAAAACCAACTTCTACGTGTCATGACTTGAGATTAAAAAAAATAAAATCAGTCACTTATTCCTAAAAATGTAGCAAGTTTTACAAACAATAGACAAATTAAAAAATAATTCTGATCAGCATACAGCCTACATTAAATCAATCAGAACACTGCTTTTCAGGAATAGGACTGTACACTGTACTGTTACAATAGCATGGTTACGGTACCATACTATTGTATGTATTGTTACAATACTACCTTCTGCCAAATTCAGTCAGATTTTAACATCTGTTCAGTCTCATTTTTCACATGATTAAGAATAACAGAGACAGTAATGGATATATCACCAACTAAAATGTAAGCATTTCAGATTTGAATGTTCTTTATTTGGTAAAAAGACTATCAAGGGATATGTAGCAATTAGAATAATGAAAGGGAACTGGACTATCAACCTTAACAGAGAATCATCCCACAGAGTAAGAGGAAAGTGTTTTATTAGAGCCAATGTCTCATTCCAGCTCTGTATCTGTTGAACATCACCTACAGTTGCACAAAACCATAACCTGAGTCCTTCCATGGCTGACTATTGTAACAGACAACAAAATGATACACATGCCAATAACTGTCCTCTTTTTTGTGAATCCAGCTGAGCAGAAGCTCTTTAATTCCTGATCAGGTCTGTAGCATCATCTCCAGCAGCACTGTGGAAGTCAAAGGTATAAACACTAAACCATCATTTTTCTAATCCTGGCTGCAAGGGGTTCCAGTTACTGGGCTGAATTCCTTAGCCCACTCACACGCAGCATCTGTTACAAGGATTCTGAAAGCAGAATCAACACTAATGTCAAAAGCATCACCTATATTTCTTGTTCCATAATGCATACAAAGACTGCTCAGTCTTAGGACACTCTCCTAAGACGTCAACTACTGTAATGCTTCAAGGCCTGGTATTTGCTTTCTAATAAGCCTGCAGAAGTCTCTCCTCCAGCTCCCTTCCATCCCCAATGTGCTTTTCATTACTCCATCTAGAACTCTTACAAACAAGATGCAGGGATGGGAGTGAGTTTCAAGTCAGTTGTCTCTCATTCACAGGCCAATTTACTATCAAAACTGGAGAGTCCAATAGCAAAAGCCTGAAGAGCACAGAGAGGATAATTATAGTCCAGAGTGAACACATCTTCTGCTACACGACCAAATTGCATCACAATGTAGTCAGCTAGGGAAAAACAAAAAGAAAACAAAACAAAACAAAAAAAAAACAAAACAAAAAAACCAGAAATTAACAATTTCATAGCATAGCAAAGAAAAAACAAAACAAACCACAACCAAAAAACCACAAATGTCTGGCAGTCCCAAATGTATATGGTTGGTGTATCCATTCCTTCTCACCACAGCGGCCTTGTAATCTGTTCTCTAGAGTGACTGTTATTCTAGAGATTATCTTTCTTAGAACCAAAGCTTGAACCAGTCTCTCTTGCTAGCCTGAAGATGCTGTATAGTCCTTTTGTTTCCTTTCCGGAAGCTTGCATTTACCCTCTCTTTTGCTGAAGCTATGGACAGTAGAGTCTGCACCCACCCCAGAAAAAGGGACGCCTTATATAATTTTCTTCACAGCTGAGAAGTCCCCAGTAATCCTGAGCTGATTTTCTCTACCCAATCTCCCTTTTCCAGGAATAGTATCCTATTCCTCCCAAACCTCATGAAATAAATAGGGTTGTCCCTGTTCGAATAAGCCACACACACTCTCCACCAGACTCTTACGGTCATTGTCATGCACAATCTGGAAGTTCTTCACCGAGGCCTGAGTGACTCTCCCATGGAAGTTCAAAACATAGGATTGAGTATCGTCATTCCAGACTGGAGCCTTGTTGTGCAACTCAATGAGGTTCTCTAAGTTTTTGTTTTGCCATTTTGACAGCAGACTCTCATGCTCCTGTTCAGAACAAAGAAATACATTTATCAGATTTGGAATGGCTCTGCTTTTGATTACTGCCTCTCTCATGTGTGTGTACTCTTGTCACTTGAAGGTCATTCCCCACTTAATGAAACACAATGACAACACTTAAACTTAGTCCTACTGAAAACTTCTTGCAATTACCAAGAAGATACTTTAATGGATTCCCCATCCAAGCACTTCTTTCCACTCAATAAGCTATCACCATATTTCCACCCAAACAAGAAAAAAGAGTGACAGAGAAGAATGTGTGTGTACAGGAAAGGGAGCAATTCACAGGCCAAAGGATGACTGTCAACCTGCTGGCAGGAATCCTTTCTGAGTCTCACAAGCTTTCTCTGATCCTGTTGGACCCAACTTTCATTTCTAACAATCTGAACTTTGAAACAGAAGAAAATAATCTACAATTAACTGCACAGTGCCAGGCCCTGGGGTGCTTCAGTAGAAAGTCCAAAGGCTGCAGCAGGCTGCATGTATGCCTTAAGTAGGTTAAATGGGTCTAGTAAGTGATGCACAATATGAAAAGCAGAAAAATAAAAACAGAAAGATACAAAAAGAAGGTAAAACAGCACAATAAATTCAATAAACAGTGAATTACAAGGAGCTGTGAGTGAAATATATGATACATTATTTAATTTTAGAAGTTCTGCAACAAATAAATTCCAATAATATATGCTAGAACTCCCAAGAAAAATAATCCAAACTGAAGTCATTTAATGGGAAAAAATTATCAGAAAACATTCCCCTGTGGAGATCTGACTGATATGGCTATAGTAAATGTTTTTAGTATACAGATACGATACTGGATTTTTGAGGATAACCTAAATAAAACCTAAATAACCTCCTCCAATCTGAACCATGACCAAACTCTGTAACTCACATTTCGTGGACGTATTGGAATTCGCTTATGATTCATATTCATTCCTGGAATGATCACAGACATTTTTCTGGGACCCTTGAATCCTAACACATTGGTTTCCTGAAGGGCAAGGAAAGACATTTTCAGTAAATGGCATGCTTCATCTCAAAGAAGGAAAGACAACAAAACCAAACTTGAATTCACATTTATATTGTTTTTTAGAAATCTGCTAGCTACAACTGTAGTAGCAGTAATCTAAATGCAACTGTGTTTTAATCACTGAGAACAGCTTTCTGTTCTATTTTGAGAACAGTGTTAAGATACATAATATTACCTAATTTAGAATTCATCAGTTATCCTAATGAAACATTTATAACAAAATCACAGAAGTGCAATCTCCAAGCATAGTTTTGTGCATCTGAGGCAAAACTAGGCTACAATCTTGCTTGTGAAGAAGCCTTAAATATGATAAAAGACAAGTATCTTCGACCACAGACTATGTTACCCATACATCACCATTTAGGCTAAAATGTTCCTGAAAAAGTGAATTACATTCTTCTTTAGGTGTTATTTGTGTTTAAGAGCATATCTACAATTTTCTCCCAAATCATGTTTTTTTTATAAATGATTAAGAACAGACCCAAAAGACACAGAATTCAGCACCTGTCCAAGCTTCAATCTTAAGCATTTTTTTCCAGAGTACTGCAGGAGACTGCTCCAAGTGGACTGAATATAAAAAGCAAAGGGAAAAACATCTCGGCATTCCCAAGCCATCCATTCAATAATATCAACCAAAATTCAAAGGTCCATTTAAAAGTGTTCTGTAACAATGTTGGTGATAACCTTTAAAATTCCCAAAGACTAACTAAAAAGTCAAAAATCTTTTGGGAATACTGAACTGATTGATATAAGTGACATTGCTTCTCCTAACATGCTAGTGCATTTTGCAGACACAGAACAGAGGTCTTTGGGTTGCAACCTCTAGTATTTTGCTTCAGAAAATCTAGGGGCACATATGCAAATGAGAGTACTGGTTTTATCAACTTTATGATCTTCTTGCATATAAAAGTTCAGAGATCTGAAAAAACAACTTTATATTATCCGCTGTACTCATTTTAACACCTTGCTGTGTACAAGTAGGTAAGGAACTGAAGAATACTGTATACAAAGAAAATAACCTGACATGATACTGTTATGATAAATGATATTGCTAACAGGCAGCTATATTTTTTCCCAAGTGACATTACAATCAATGGGGGGAATAAAACAAAAAATCAAGATCATGCTCCAATAGGTTAATGCACCTTCACATTTCTGTGTCATACCTGTGATAAAAGTAAAAAACCTTCCACTTCACTATCCACCATTTTGTAAAGAACCTCAAATTTTATTCAAACTTTAGGATTGGAACATGAAACAAGGCCAGGCTGGACAGGACTTTGAGCAACCTGGTCTAGTGGAAGGTGTCCTTGCCCCTGGCAGGGGGTTGGAACTGGATGAGCTTTAAGGTCCCTTCCAACCCAAACCATTCTATGATTTTATGATGAGAACCCTCACATAATTCTAGAGTATCCACAAGTGCCACTCTGAAGCCTAGATGAAGGTGATCCCCAAAACCAGAAAAAAGCATCTTTAGGACAGGGAGCTGTCAAATCATGATTTCCCCTGGAACCATATCCTCACTAACCACAAGCTGCTACTGAAATAATACCAGCTCCTTCCTATCCACCAAAATGCCTTTGGTTCTGCAAAACAAAAAAATAACTCTACTTCACAGGGTACTCCCAGTTAATTCTTAGCGTCCACCAAACAGCAGCTGGGCAAGAGGCAGTTCATGCTGTGGCTGGCTCCCCATAAAGGATGTGCCACATGCCAGAGGTCAGACAAGAAGGTTATCAGGGTGTTAGTTTGCATCTCTCTCTCTCCCTCCCTCCCTCCCCTGGCACTGTTTTGGTTGGGCTTTTTTATTTTTTTCATCGAGCCTACAAGAACTTATCTTTGAAGCCTCTGTCCTTTGTTGTATCTGGTTGAAATTGGTCAGTTGGTTCCAAAGTTAAGTGGGGAAGGCTGCCAGGCAGCATGATTTTGTAAGCCCTGTTTCGTCTGTAACCAGGCAACAAAGAAGAAAGGGGCAAAAGGGGAGAGGCAGTACTTACATAACAAATAGCTGCAAGCTCCTGTCTTGTATGAGCCTTTCCCACTAGACCTTGCGCCTTGAGGGGGCTAACTCCATGGTCATAGACTGTAAATTTTGTTCCCATGAGGTTTGATCTAATGTCAGATTATGGAAAGACAGAAAAAGAGAGAGGTGTCAGTGGAAAGTTTTGTTATCTTCTGAAGGTATTTGTACAGCACAGTGAAAACACTCATCTCCTGCCATCTGAATCTTCCTATTGCCAGGTCAGTACGAGTGCCCACAGAGAACTGAGCCTGAACCTATCCTGGAAAAATGCCAAGCCAGAATTCCTTATGTGAATTGCCATGGTGAGTGGTAACGCTAAAGAAAGGTTGCCAACTCAGGTGAATACAGCTTACATTAAGCAGGATGATACAAGTTCATTTTCTCTGAATTGACACCAGATTGTTATTCATATCCCCAATTGAATTAAAATGAAAATCCAATCTCTCTTGTTTGTAATTTTCACCTATGGTTCTTACCTGAGTTTTCCAATGAAGCTTTCCCCTTCCCGGGATAAATCAGTTGGGTCAACTGATATGAGGTAATTGGATGTTTTGCTCTTTTTTCGTTTGCGCCCTGCAAGAAGGAATGTCTAGAAATACAAAACTTCAGTCAAGACTGGAGCTTTGTAAGAATGCAGAAGCATTGCTAGGCATTGCTTTCCAAACTGTTATCTCTCCATTTTCCAAATCAATTCCCTTTTTGTTCTGTTCTGTACTGACATTACTGTCTCCACAATTCTGGTATCTTCCACAAGTGCACACCCAGAAACCCTATTCCTCCAATCACCTCATTCAACAGTGTAGATTTAATGCAACTGTCCTTTCTAGTCATCCCTCCTTTTCTGCAGAGCAGCTCCATCTCCCTGCTCTTCTTTATCCTTGACATTTTTATGCTTTTTAGAATTTCATCTTTCATTGTATTATGGCTTTCAAACCTCCCAATTCATCCTTAGTGCCTTGGCCTAATATGAGCTGTCCTCATCTGCATGCTGGCTCTCCTCAGCTTCTGGTTTCTTATCAGCAGCTCTTCCTTACACAAAAAAATATCCTGTGGTACAAGTACGATAGCCAAGATATTGTGCAGCTTCCAATACCTTTCTGTTGTCATCCCTTTCCAGATGCATGTAATAAGTAGGGAAGAGGCCCCGGTCCATTCCCTTCTTATCTCTAGTGATTCGACACTTGACTGTAATACCACGGGGTGCAGGGTGTAATGCAAAATCCTCCAAGTTCTCTACTTCTCCCAGCTGGCCATCTGCTGGAGGGGATGGACTACAGGAAGCACCTGTTTCCTGTGGGAAGAACCATCATATTAGCAAATTAATACAGATCAGAGGCTCTGGTATTCCCCAAGAAAGGAAAGGTCTTTTAAAACAGAAAGATCTCATGTCTCACGAAGATATTTTGGGAAAAGGAAGTTAAATGAGATACTACCTATATTTCTGTGAAGAAAGTGGCTGGAGACTTTTACTCTGAGGAAAAATCAGCCCTCCAATGAGAGGGCAGAAAAAGTACCCATTAACCAGAGATGAGTGAATTGTGAAGAAGGGGAAAAAATGGGGTGAGTCACTGCAAATATTCTAAGCAAAGAGCCTCTCTCCTCTTAGAACTTCACTCTGTGGGAAATCAAGCAGCATGATAAGCTGGACTGATGGATGCTGCAGTAAAGACAGGCCAGGATTTTTGTGACTGAAATGAGCACTGAGATTATGTTGGTTCAGAACAGCCATCTCAGCTAAATGCTGGAAGAACCTTAGAACAGTGTATGTACTCAGGATGCAAGTTACAGTCACTGATGGAACTGGAATTCTAATGGAAATCTAGTATAAGTCATTAAAGTAATTTTTTTCTTAGAGGTAGCTAAATCCTGTGTATTGCAGAACCCAGGAGATTCCTCCCTTACTGGGCTTTGGAGTTTATGTTGGTGGTTTATCCCCATTCTCAGATACAGCTGGTAGGAAGCACGATTACAGAAACATAGAGACACAGACAGACTTGAAATTCACTAGTGGCTCTCACCCTTCCCCCCTACAGCATCCCCTATCTGGTATCTCCAGTAGTTGGCAATCACAGCCCAGTCTCTCAATTAGCCAACACCCAGATCTCTTATACTGTTCACCCTCTCACAGAATCACAGACTGGTTTGGGTTGGAAGGGACCTTAAAGCTCATCCAGTTCCAACCCCTTCCACCACCACAGGCAGGGACACCTCACACTAGACTACGCTGCTCCAAGCCCCGTCCAAGCTGGCCTCAAACACTGTCTGGGATGGGGCAGCCACAGCTTCTCTGGGAAACCTGTGCCAGCGCCTCACCACCTTCATTGTAAAGAATTTCCTCCTGAAGTCTAATCTAAATTTACCCTCTTTCAGTTTAAAACCATTCCCCCTTGACTATTCAACTCATTATTTTAGAATATAACTGACATTTTATGACTTTATATTCTATTTATTTAAACTTACATGAAAGCAAAATAAAGTCTGAACAATTCAGATTAACAGTCAAAAATACTTTTAGTGTGTGTTTATAATTTTCATTTTAATGTAATATTAATTTCTCCTTACACTTCCCTGAGACAGCATTACAAACACATCGGTCACCTCCCAACACCATCTACCTTTGTATTTTGATATGAAATAGACCTACATCTACTGAAAGGCAGAAATAACTTGACCAACCTAAGACTGTATGAGAAGGCCCATTCTTTTCTAGAGTACAGGACTTGGACAGCAAATAAAGCTTTTGCACATTAGCTGAAAATGCCTAAGTAATTTTTATGAGCATACAGTATTTTTTCCAGAGGAATCAGAGTCCTAGTGTGTATTTACTACCAAAAAAATAACTTCACAAACAAGTAACAGTAATAGGGACACAACATGAGTTTACATATATTTAAGACAAGTATACTTTGAGGACATCCTAGAAGATAGTTCCAAGCCAAACAGAAGAAAAGACCAAGCTTCAAGTACGCCAAAGCAACTTCTTAAACACACCTGATCAGATTTTATTGCCATGTTGCAATTCTTGCAACATTAAATCTTGCTTAACTTTATAAACTGAATAGCACATTATTATCTTTATATTATTCTTAGAAGTTAATCTTAAATATGCAACCACTGCACCGGATCAGGAACAGAGGTGGATACAAGCGCACATTTCACTATTAGCATTACGCAGAAAACTCTCTTACTCTTAAGATGAAAAAGCTGTTTATGCCACACAAGGCATAATTTACTGCATTAAATACAGCAGCCAGAAAAGTTACTTGCTATGAAGCATGTCGCTAGCATTTTGAGAGCAGTCTAAAGGCATCAGTTATTGGAATCCAAAAGACTTGGGAGACATACGTCTAACGCTTTTGAACAATTAAGATCTCCTACCCCCACAACAAGTTTTCAAATTGCTAACACGTTTTGCACAGAAAGGAGATGAAGTGTTAACCCTTAATTAAATAATACTTTAAGCTCTATCACACTAAATATTACTATTTCATCTATGTTATAATCTTCAGAATTTCTTTATTCTACTTAGCCACACAAATGTACTCACGCAGGTCTTTTGAATAGTAGCATGGACTTTTAAGCCTGCCCAGCATGCATGCCCAAACCCTGTGCCCTTCATCTCATCATTAGCTCAAACCCTGGTTCTTCCCAGGTCTCTTCAACTCACTGGCTAGTACAACATATAGTTTGTCAACATATGTATGTACGTATCTCTTGTATGTATCTCTCACACACACACACGAGAGCGCATTCATACAGGAAACAGCATGACAAGACATGCTGCAGTAATCGGGCACAAGGCTTCGACAGACAAGTATAATGTCTTGCAGCTGCTTAGACGCATCTGGTGCCTTTTACTCCCTTTAGTCCCTGTTTTCCCATGCTTATGGCTTCTTGATCCACCTTATCCCCTTTCTTTTTCCTCTTCCCTTCCCCTAACCAACCATGAAAGTTTTCTTCCAACCCCAAAATTTTCTGTTCCATTCCAAAATTCTGTTCCCTCTTATATTCCACAATAAATACAATAAACCTTCAGGCAGTAATCCCTCTTAATTTTGCACAGCATTTCAGAGTTTCTCTGAGTCATCTTGGTGGCTTTTATACCAGAGACAATGGCCTAATCTGTCTCCTTTGAGAATCATAGCAGTAGCTGACTCACTGTGTTCCCCATCTTCACTGATTAGGCTACTCGGGTTCCTCTGCCCACCACTGTTCCTTTAATCATTACTTGGTCTTTGTGTTTAACTCTGTGGCTTTTCAGTCAGTTAACTTGACAATCATGACCTTCCCCTGCCTCCAGGGATTAATATGCTAGCTACTGTATTTGCAGCTACTATATTTTAACCCAATGCTCAAGGGGTTAGTACTAAAATCAAGCATGTGCCCAGCCCTTATCAGAAAGCAATTTCAAGACACTTACTGCGAAAGATTTCACGCTGGTTGCAGAACTAGGCCTCTCAGTTTCAGGATATGGTGAATGAGAAGCTGGTCTCTTACTAGCTTCTTCCTCTTCTGCATCCTCCTCATCAAAATTCAAACTGCCTGAAATTCCTGTCAAAATAAAGCAAGTAAGCTCTGAAAGGAGATGTCATGAGTTTGTGGCATCACTAATTCATATATGACATTTGCGTAGCTAGTCACTCTTCTAATTAATTTCAGTTGATTTAATTAAAAATCAACTCCTGATTTTCCTCATGTGCCATATTGCTTCCCAGGACTTTTAATTCAAAACCCTAGTGACATTTTGCAGCTGTCATCATGCAGATGATTAAACAGCTGTCAGGCTTTTATAAATACTTATTTAAATGATATTAAATGATGTAGCATATTGCTTAATATACATTGTCATTGAGTTAATTTTGCCTATTTTCACGTAAAAAAGCCCTCCATGTCTTAAAAAAAAAAAAAAGGAAATCCAGATCAATATGCTGACAACTCCGCTGTAAACTGGACTCTGCACAGCTTACATTCTTTACCATTTCCCCTTAGTCTTATACACACTGAAATGGAGGAGGATAATTTTGCTATAAGAGCCCCTCATATTCTTACATCAGTAGCAATAACCCAGGTCTCATGAATACTATTGATGATTTTCTTCTTAAAACAGAAGTGCAGTCTGAGTAGTTCCAGGACTTATTTAATCTTAACCTAGTCACAGCTATGTAGAGATAACTGTAGGTATATAACTAAAATAACTCTGGATAAAAACATTTTAAAGAATGTTTATGTGTACAGAAGTACACATAACTGCTTGGTGTTTACTTGGAACTGCATAATTTTATTCCGAGATTCCATTCTTTAATTTGGCTGTAGAATGGAAAACACATAAAGCACTATAGAAAATACACACACTGAATTATTTTCCAAGAGCAAATATTACAACAGTACTCCAACATGGCACTCCTGGAAGTTCTTTATCTCAGATGTAGTCTTAACAACTTGTCAGTAAGCTTCACAAAGCACATTTGGAAAGAGGAAAGGCATTAACCCTAGTACTCTGGCCAATTTCAAAATTTACTGTTTATACTCTATCTCTACTAATTTCCCCTGAAGTTTCTGGATATTCTCTCCTACTTCCTTTCCTAACTCTTGCATAATGTTCCTATCCATAGGTAAGAAGCTGTTGCATGTGACAATTGAATAGATGTATTTCTAGATATGGCAGTACCTTAATATATAAACTGTACTGGAAACATTTCAGGAGACATGCTCAGCAAAATAAAAACAAGCTGTACACTATATTAAACACTAGCTGTTATTTTGCTGCAAAGTGCTTAGGGTGCATTCAACAAAAAAAGTTTCCTGTGGTACTGGCAGACAGAGATGGCCACTCCACTGGGAAACTACACAATGGGATATACCTATTGAATACAAAACTCTAAAACTGTTGATTATGACAGCCTCTGACTCAGGAAAAACACCTATGCTCATGTTTTTCAGAGCCCTAAAAGACATCTTTGCCTATTATCAACTCCTAATGCCCATCAATTATTAATGTCAAGATAATGCCCATTATATTACCTCGTTTCTGTAAGATTTCTTGCAGATCTGGCTTGCCTGCTGTGTCTGTTAGAGCCTCTCCATCATTTTCCTGATCTGCATTGTCTTCTGTTTTGGAAGGTCCAGCAGAGAGAGTCTGGAGCTTGGTCCCCAAATCTTGCACTTCAGATTTCAGGAAAGCAGCTGGTCCATCAATACCTGCAGGCCAAAACAGAACAGAATGCTAAAGTCTATTTTTTTATGGCTAAAAACACATCCCAGGATGGTTGTTCTTTACGTCTTCCTTGCTCAAGCATCCCTTTAAAGTACTGATATCTTCTTGTCTGATTTTTGTCAGAAAATTTGGAAGGATCCAGGCCTGACTCTGCTACTGACAGCCTATTACTTTAAACATACCAGGCATCAGCTTCTCTATTTATAAATACAGTCATTGTATCTATTTTTTTACAAGGGCTTAAGCAGTTAAAATGAGTTGTATTTGTCATGCACATTGATATATTTCAATTTATTTATGGGCAATTACTCTATTTTCTTTTCCTTCATGCTCCTCATTTGCTCCTAAACCAAAAAGTAAGTGCTCTACAGTTCACACTGCAAATAAATTTGATAAAATTATCTACAGGCACAGGCAGAAAAAACTATAAACGGATGCTCTCTTTTTGGTAGAAAACAAATTTCCGCACTTAAGCATGCAATACAGCTGTGCACTGTCCATAAGTGGTGGAGACGTCTTAATGTCAGGGTCTGGCCTTCATGCATTTATGTAGCACACAATATGTAACTGTAGTTCCAGCTTTGGATTTCTTGCTTTCCCACTGTTTTCCTTCTTAAAACTTTACTGCTTTATCTAATCATCAGATTTCTGACATTTTTACTCCTGTTACCACTTCTTAACAGAATTTGTTTGTACTGACAAAGCTTCAGAATGATGGAAGCTAGTGAAGGAGCAGTTAGTTTTTATTTTTCTTTCTTGTAGTTTCAGCACTACTGAAGTTTCCTAACTTAGAAGTTATATCAATCTTTTTGACTTGAAGTGTCTTTTAACGGAAGCTTTCTCCCACCTGATTTTAATCACATAAGTGCTACCATCCATCATTACTTTCCTCCCCATCCTATGATCCTGAAAGATACCTGGAGAACAGAACATGAAAATCATTCAAAAGGCAGGGGATAATGTGTTTCCAAATGTGATCTTCAAACCAGCTGTTGTGGTTTAAGCTTAGTCGTAAATTAGACAGAGCATGTAGCCTGCTTGTTTTCCCCCCACAACCTGTCCT
>WYDI02013577.1:0-19663 GCA_009867235.2 Psittacus erithacus
TCCCTGGCAGTGTTCAAGGCCAGGCTGGACACAGGGGCTTGGAGCAAGCTGCTCCAGTGGAAGGTGTCCCTGCCCATAGCAGGGGTTGGAGCTGGATGAACTTGGAGGTCCCTTCCAGCCCAAACCAGTCTGGGATCCTGTGGATCCATGGGTCTCTCTCCATGCCTTCGTGCTAAATGTTCAGCTGCTGGAAGCCATGAGCCCAGCAAAGGAATTGCCAGGTTCTCTCTTCTGCCAGCTCGGTGCAGCACCCACCAAAGATGCCCTTCCCCAGTCACCACCCAAGGCATCCTCAACAAGACTCATTCTATGCATTACTCCGACTTTGCACTTTTGACTATAGGACACCTGAACCAACCTCTGGATTGCTGCCAAGCACGTGCTTTCCTTGGAAGCAACAGCCCCCAATTCCTTCAAACAAAGAAACCCAACCCAACCAACCAGAAACCAAACCCCCCCCAAATCAAATCTACACCCCCTTTTTATCCAAGCATCTTGTTCCCATCCTTGGTTTCCTCTTGTTCAATGGAAATAATCCTACGAATCACCTCAGAGAACCCATCCCACCTTTGCAATCCTGTATTATCCCAGAAGTAAAGCTTTGTCTCCGCACAGATTTTGTAGCAACACAACGAGCTCCATTTGTTTGGCAACAAACACAGTTCATTCACAAAACTTGCTAGTATCAGTGTAATTATATTATGATAAACTTATTGATACAGTTCATGAAATCACTTAACTACTATGCTTAAATGCATGCATAATTGTGCTTAAAGCAGCTCTAAATCTGACAAACATATGCCTGACATTTTTAAAGTGCTCGTAAAGAGTATGTTCAAATGAAGCCCTCCAAGATCTCAGCTCTAAATTGGGAATCTGAGATAACAGGAACACCGGGATGGCATTAAGTTCCAGCAAATCTGTTCAGGCCTCAAGCCTAACAATTTGTCTATACTGGAAATTTCTTGCTTGCTTTCTCTTTGGCGTTCTGAGTGTTCCGCATTGAACAGGAGAGCTTGGTAGGAAACAACTGGTATTTAGAAGCTCTTTGGAAAGAGGTTTAGGGGGACACAGAGGGAGCTCACAGGCAGCCGGTGACCCCCAACACTGCACCTCTGCCAGACCCACTGCCGTGTTCTACCTAACCACGGGGATTCATTTTCATTCTCTCCCTGCTTCTTGGCTGTGCTGGTGACTGCTCCTAACACAGCTGCTGCCTCAGCTCCTGGCCAATCTACACCTAAGGAACAACGGTACAAAACACAGCCCTGGAGAGCCTGCTTTGGCCAAAACAGAGGGAAAAGGTGGAAAAACGGAGCAGAGGTTCTATAAAGTGTGATGGGAACAAGGACAGAGAAATAGCTGGTACCCAGCAGGTCTGGTTCAGCCTGGAAAAGGTTCTGGGGAGACCTTAGAGCAGCTCCCGTGCCTGAAGGGGCTACAGGAAACCTGGAGAGGGGCTTTGGACAAGGGCCTGTAGGGACAGGCCAAGGGGAATGGCTTTAACCTGCCACAGGGGAGACTGAGATGAGCTCTTAGGCAGAGGCCCTCCCCTGTGGGGGTGGTCAGAGAGGAGATGTAGCCTCCAGACCTGACTGGACACACTCCTGCTGCAGCTGACCCTGCTTCAGCAGCGGGCTGGCCCAGCCAATCTCAAGAGGTCCCTTCCAGCTTCAAGGACCCTGCGATACAAATCCCGTCAGTGAGGTTTGGGCAATTCAGAAACCCCACTGAGAAAACACTAAAATAATGACCCAATCTCCCACCATTATCATTGCTGTGCATTACTCAGACGAAAGTACCCCAAGGGGAGAACAAACCCTTCTGGTCAGTGGTGCCAGCTCCATTAGAGACGCCCTAGTGATTTATCTGTCAATACCAAAGGGGCTAGGGATGGACTTGCAGCTGGAGAGGATGCAGCAATGATAGCATATAGCTGCTGTGGAGCCACAAAACAAGCTCTGCCACAGAGGAAAGTCATTCTAGACATCCTCAGCTTCTCTTATTGCAGATCTACAGCATGACCAGGCTGGTCCCCAAACTGGCATCTGCTGCGTGAACTCTCTCAATTAGAAAACACAACCAAAAAGAAGTATGTTGCTCTCCATCAATCCCTTTCTCAGTGTGGCCAGGTCTAGCTCTATGGCCTATCCTCACAAAAGCCTGCAGCAGTCAGCTTGAACTCATGCATGTGAGGAAATCAGTGCAGGTGCCTCCTCTTCTTTGCAAGGGCCTGTCTCTACTTTGGGATAGGGGGGCCTTATATGAAAGTAATCTAGGGAATAAACCAAGAAGCATCACAGGGATTGCTCAGTTATGGTTATATCATTACTTAAAACACTTTAATCATGAGGGATCTCTTGACTACAGATCCTTTGCTCCCACCAGCAGCTGAAATGCAAAATACTTCATTGCAAATACTGAGACCCTGAGTTGGGCATCAAACGTGGATGTGCTCTAAGAACTCCTGAACAGAAGTTTGTTACACACAGCACCATCAGGAATGAGGATCTTAAATACCTGGAAGTCTTTGGATAACACAAACAGCCCTTAGAACAGCCGCACACAGGGAAAGTCTGCACAAAGAAAATCCTCCAAATGGATTCATTTGGGGGAAAGACTAAAAAAGCCCTTTTTGGGGTTTTTTTCCCTCCCCAGGTTGTGAACTCGCTTTCCATACCCTAAACACACAAGCGGTATAACCAGTTACACGCTGTTTAAACGGAAAGATAAATTCCTGCCTGCTGAGATCTTACCCTGGATGCTGAGGCTGTGGGTCCCGCGGGGTACGCAGTCAGAATCAGAGAGAGACGGCAGCAAAATCTGCTCTGCAAAGGAAATTGCTTTACTACAGGTGGCTTAAAATTATCTGGTTTCTATTTCTGTTCATTAACTCAAATACCTGGGGAGCAGTCATGGTGGCTGAGACGTTAAATCCACGTCTTTTCAAGCAAAGGCTTCCAAAGCCGGCAGCCCCCCAGCTCTGGGTTAGCCACAGTCTCCCACCAATGAAGTGATCTAAGCCATAGCTGGGAACAGATAAAGAGGATTTTTTTTCCATCCTGGTTTTTGGGCATCATGGAAAATATGTGTTTAAAAAATGACATTACAAAGCACTTCTCCCCATCTTCTTACATGCAGCAACAGCAGCTTTTTGAGATTCATCCACAGAGATAATAGATCACAACGGAATAAAACGGGAAATAACAGAAACCACAAAGAAGAAAGATTTTAGATGGAACAAAAACCCCCTCACAAGTTTCCTACTCACCTGATTTCCCAGCCATGAGTTGCTGCTGCTCCCCAACCCCCCCAACTGCAAGGTCTGCATCTTAACCACCTAAAAGCTATTAAGCAGTCACAGAATTACCTTTGGACCCATGTGTATATTAGAACACCTGAAGGGAAATTAGGCAAATAATCACTTTTTAGTCAGGAGCCTGACTCCATTTTAATATTAGAGGAGTGCTGCTTACTTCCAGTCCCACCAGTTTTCCCAGAATCTCCACCCCATTAAACCTGCTTGGCAAGATATTGACTGACACCACATTTCCCCAATGAGATGCGTGTTAAGACTGACTGGATCATCAGCATTCCTTGGTTCCTCAGCATTTCACTGCCTGCTGAGAAACCCAGGAGCTGATGAATGCTTCCTTAGGTCTTCCTGTGCCTGATCTACGTTGGTAACCTCTTTTGGGGACATGAGGGCACAGACTCACACGTGGAGAGCTCTTCATGCTCCATATGGATTGCTCAATCACTCTCTTTGCTCCTGCGGGAGAGCTATGGCTAGGCACTCCTGTCACTCTCGGATCCTTTGCATCTACTGTCTGCCAAAGATCAGAGTGAACTTTGTAGAAGGTGATTCTCAATAATACTCCTTTTGGATTTGCTACAATACCATTACAGCGCAGCCAAGGCAGTTATTTGTACTGAGGAACAACAGGTCTGCAAACCTGGGGCACTGCGAGAAAGGAATCTCAGCATAAAAGCCTTCGGAAAATACATAAACTAATGTTAAAGACAGCCAGAAACACCCTTTTTTCATGCAAATTGTATAGAATATGAATCCCTCCTGCTCCAAACCTGTGCACACAAAGGATTTTACCTCATTAACTACTTCCACTTCTCAAAATCAAGTATAGCGAAACTTACACTGTGCTCTAGGCAAAAGACAGAAGAAAACCTGCTTTGGAATACATGCTTACTAAATGCATGGAACATTAACAAAGTCTGTTTCTGGAACTCCAGAGATGAAGAATTCCAGAGCCTGAAGCAGCAGATAAGACCCCAGATGCTGCAGTGGATATGGCCAGGAAAATGTTCATGCTAATGACGGGCTGCTATCACACATCTTTGGTTGGGCAACCAGTTAAAAGCACTTTAACACATTGACATTCACCAGACAGTTGGAGGCACCCATACACAGAGAAGACCATTTTGTTGTTGGGTTTGGAGTATCTGACTGTGCGTTAGGCAATGGGCTCATTTCAGTGCTGTTACAGCCACGCTGACAGCTTGAAGTCACTCTTACTTACCTTGAAGCAAGAACACATAGGCAGGCTAAAAACACTGTGGCACTTGACAGTTGCTGTTCGACAGACAGGCTGCTGTCTAGATACACAGTTAATGCTCATTCTTCTCCCTTGAAAGGAAGGCTAAAATGTATTCACTGCTATTAATGAACAAGAACGAACCAGGTATGCTCATCACATCCAAAACAAAGCTTCATAGGGCATTAGAGGGGTATTTTAACCCCAAACAAGCTTCACTTGACAAGCAACTGGCTTCTACTCTGCTGCTCACTGTTGGATGTTCTGAATGGGGTGGCCTGGTTCATTCAAAGCCTGTTTCTGAAGGCTCCTCAATACACTGCTGTACTCCATGACCTTCACTCACGAGCCTACTGCACCTGAACATGACATGGTCCAGTTTTGGTCACAGTGGTACCAAGGACATGGACCCTGCTCCCTGTGTTCCACTTGCCTTTGACAGAACTCATTCCAATCCACACCTGGAAACCCTCAGATGGTTTCTGGTCTCTGCTGAAGTGATGGCACCTGCCAAAATATGCAGCTCTTCATAGAAAAAAGATTAAAATCATACTTAAGCACTATCCCCCTTTGCTGAAATCCCTTTCCCAGCCCTAGCTCCAAGTCCCACCTGTGCTTCCCTCACATTCAGAGATGCTGAGTAAAGACATGCTCTATTTACAGAAAGAAAGCTGGAACAAGCTGAAGATGAAATCAAGGGGAAGGTATTTTGCTGGTGTCTGAAAGCCAGAATTTGGGGAGCCACTGTCTTCATTTCAAAGGAGCAAAAAGCCACCTTCAGTACTCAACCCCGGCCAGGAAACAATAGAGCAGAACCTCACAGAATAAAAACCCAAAGGTGACTTGTTTATATCATTGTACTAATGTTAAGTCCTTGGACTAACCCTTTTCCATGGTCTAGAACTTACCTTCAGTGAACCTTATGCAGAGATGTGTGTCTATATATTCATATTCTGATCCTACCTGAACGCTCACCTTGCCTTGTCGTTACACTCACTTATGGAAGCTGGCATCCCTGTTTTCCGATGCCCACAGTCAGATCCCCCACAAGTGATTTATTTCTTCTGTTTTCACACAAATGAAGAGTTTGGAATGCCTGACCTGGGGAACAGCCTTGAGAAAACCAGAGGGTGGCCACCGAACTTCCACACACAGAAACAAGACCTGGAAACGCAACTCTTCTTATTCTGCCCCGGCTGCAGTGATTTCCAGAACTCTCGGCTACCAGAAGCAGTTAAAACGTTATTAAACCACAAACGTCCATTTCCTATGGCTTTCCAGTCCCGAGGCTGAGCTAGGAAAGCAAATATTTAAGGAACAGTGACAGAAAGAGTGTATTTTTAAGATTACTGTAAAAACAGTAGAAATTGACCTAAGAAAATAAACCAAGCTTTATCATTTTGCGTTTTCAAGAAAGAAGCTATTCATGGAGTATGGAGGGAAGAAGAATGTGTTTTATTCCTCCCCTCATGGGGCTTTTAAATACACACAACGTGTCTCAAGCTCTGCGAACTTTCAAAAGGAATAATGCAGCACATGAGCATCGGAGCACTTCCGAGCCCACCTCCAAGCACGCATTTTGGCATGAAATCCATGCTTTGAGTTCCATTCAGAAGACACACAGAGCACTGAGGCACTTTGTACAGCTCCTACCCAAAAAGCCTGACCCCACAACCAATGGCACTACAAAAGCAAGCTAAATTATGAGGACTTCATGTCGCTAATAGTATTGTGTGTGTGCCCGACAGGGTGTTTTGCCTATCTGACTGAGCAGCTGATCCGCTGCTTGGTAAGCAAAGAGTTCCTGCTCCTGTTTGCACAACGCTGAACCCCAGCACACAAGAGGCTGAACTGGGAGTATTCTGTGAAGTGCATCTGATTAAATCACTGCTTTTGTCATCACGTTTCTGTAAAGCAAAAGCTCTTCCATTTACCCAAATGTAAATGTTGCTTTAACAGAAATGGGAATACATGACCCATATCAAGAAAAACAAACATATAGGGCCCAGCCAGGCTGGTTCTTTTTGAAGCAGAGTCTTTTCATGCTCAGCAGATGACAAATCCTTTTTCTTGCTATATTCAGTATTTAATATCCACCATTTAGTCCTAGATTTTGCTTTTTTCATATTCAGAAGAAAATAACATGTCATATTCCAGGAACAGCAGTACTGCGCTCAGTACACATAGAGATTAACGAGAAATCCTTCCTCTCTTTTTCTACCCAGACCTTTTCTGCCCCCTCCAGCATGTTTCTGCAGCCTGAAATCCCTTGTAAGAATCTCTTGTGTCCACTTCTGGCACAGTTTGCTCCTCACCCATTGCAGCACTCAGATTGTGGGGATGGGAAGCACGGATTTCACCCACTCGGTCCATCAACTCACTCCTCAAAGTACCACCTGATACACTTGCACTGCTTTATGCTGCTCCAAGGTTCAAGAGCCAGCAGTGAAACCTGGATCCCTTGCTTTGGGACACCGGGATGAAACAGATCCGAAGAGTTAGTAAAAATGTAGTTGCTCTTGTTAGCAAAGAACAAGTGCAGAGAAGGGCAACCAAGATTCTCTTTGGAACAGATCTCTTCAAGTACATCAGCACTTCATGAGATTGAAGGCTAAAAAGGGGTAAAATTCCTGCCTTTATACGCATAAAGGGATAAACATCCAAGGAGCAGCACTGTCTGATCTAACTGTGACTGCAAGGACACAGGAAATCACCATGAAAACATTAGACGGCTTATACCCATCAGGGGATATTGAAGATCCTCAGCATCTTTTTCCAGTTCTGTTTCTGCTCGAAGCCACACAACTTCCTCATGTGGATCTCATTTCCCTCTAGGAAGAGTTTTTCATTGACATATTGACCATCCAGACCAGAACCCCCATGGAAGGGAAAAAGCTGCAATTACTTCTTATTGCTACCACCTCAATCCCATAAATACTGGATGGAAAGAACGAGTTAAATAACTCCACAGAAAATGACCTCCTGGTTGTGGAGGAATGACAAGGTGACCATGAGTCAACAGTGTTTATTGTGACAGCAGCACTGCACCTCATGGGAATCAAAGACAAAACAGAACACAGGTCTCAGATGAAGCACAGCACCCAGCTTTGGAATGCTGGGCCTTAAGAAAGAGGTGTATCTAACAGACTATATAGAGAAAGCCATTAAGAAAGGGTTGAAGAAAGAGGAGGCTGGCCTGGCAAAGAGACCACAAAGTCCATAAGTAGTTCATTTAAAGTGTTTCAATGGTAATAACAAATAAATATAAACATAAAAGGGAAATACCTTTTTTCCTGTTCACAGCCTGTACAAGAAGAAATGGGCTCACACCGCAGCAAGGATGACTTGGGTTAGATACTATGACTAGCAAGGTAGTGGAGCAAATTACTGGGGAGCTGGAATTTCAGTGTTGCTTACCTCTGAGCTCAGCACATAACTTTCTTCCTAGCTGATGTTTATGTGGAGCTGACCCTGCCCTGAAAGGAACCATGGACTAGATGGCCTTCTGTACTTATGAGTCACGGCTTGATTATTCAGTGTTCTATCATTATTTATTTCTGATACTATAACGTCTACAAAGCCTAGCTACTGACTCATGCCACGTCCAGGGATAGGATAAACACGCAACAGGAATTCCACCATGTGCACAAAAGGGAAGCGTAGGAGGCAACAGAAGACAGGTAGGGAGGCCAAAGAAACAGCAGTATTGGACTGACAGTCCTGAGAGCTCTTCAACAAATAAACCCAATGAGTTCTGCACTCGTCATAACAAAGTTAAAGGTTGCTTAGGGGATACTTCTTGTATGAAAGTACTGGTTTTAAATGCAACAGGCAGACACTGGAGGCCAGCACATTGTATTGAGCAAAACGGTGTATTGTATCAAGAAAGCAGTGAGGGTTCTGAGATAAAGGGAAATAACTTCCTAGTGAAAGCAAGAGAGCAGAGCACAAGGGATGAGGCATCAAACCACCTTCCTGTACTGTCAACTGTGTGGATGCAGGATGAAATCTGTCAAGTTAGAAAACAACAGTGGAAGAAGCGATGGATCAAGTGGTGAGACACTGCGTAACTTTTCCGCATGCAGAAGGCCAAGGAGCTCACCAGTTACGATTTCGTGTAGAGGAAATATGGAAGTTTAGACAACTCTGCTCAGAACTGGGGAAAATCTGACTTCAATGATGATGCCCAATGTGAATTTGCATAATAAGCAAATGAGGCTGTTTCATCTGCTGTGACCAAGAAAATGAAGTCTGGCACGGGAAGAGAATCTCCAGTTTAAGCGCATGAGGCAGAAGCTGCCACCTCATTTACACAGACACCTTCAGAAAGCCAAAGTAAGATGTTAAATTGTGACTGAAAACAGAACTAAGTAACATCAGAACTGCTGCTGTGACCACGAGTTTCATGCCTATGCAAAGTGAGGGACAGAGGAAGCAAGATGAGGACTGTGGTCTGAGTATGAACACAAAACCAAACAAGACATGGTAAGGACGTACCTAGGAAGGGGAAGTAAGAAGTGAGGGCAACCAGCCACAGATGCCATGGGAATCCAGGAGTCCAGGAGCATCACTGCTGGTGGCAGAAGCAAAACAACGAAGGAAACGTCTTGCTTCTAGTGAGGAGAATCTTGGTCTTCCTGTTAGAGAATGAACATGTTCACACTGGCTTTGCACCCCATTGTCTGCTGCAGACTGAGCAGTGTAAATAGATTAAGGAAATCAGACATCATAACCACTTCCACCCCGAGATAAAGCTCAGGTTTTGATTCAAACATCACAACAGTTGAACTGTGAATCACAACCACAAATGATTTACCACCTGCAAGCGGGTACGACAAGACTTATGTCTCAAGACAGAATGGATGGCTGAGCCACTTAACAGATGCAGTTGCACTCCCTAAAAGCCCCCCGACACTTGGTTTTCCAGGGGACTATTTTCACCTGCAATTTGATGAAAAGCTGAAGCACCACATAAACCTCAAGCAGTAAAATGGGGTGTAAGCAGTAAACTTTAAAATGCATTACATCTATCTGGAGGGCTCGGAACAAGACAATCACATCATCATTTATATATTCCTACACAATTAAAGCAAACCCTTTTGTTCAGATCACAGATCTCAGCTGTGTCAATTGAATTGCTCTGATTGAACTAAATTGAATTTCAATTGCTCGAGTCTGGTTTTGAACAGTTTTTGTGACATACAAAAGACTGAAGACTTCCTTTATAAATGGAAGTGTGTGCGGGGAGGGACAACAAATGATTTGGCTGTTACCCAGAAAATAACAAACACAGAATATGCTACCCTGGAGCAGCAGCACACTGAGGTTGATGCACTGGTGGAGGCCTCTTCTTCCCATAAGGAAGGAGGTAAACACCTGCACTCTTCAGGCTACTGAAGGAAAACTCCACGTTACTCACCAAAGTCATCCTCCACCCCTGCAGCTACCATTGTGTTAGCAGACACGAAATGTACTCAAGTCACAGCTCTACAGGAGGGAGCACATGGACCACTTGTGAAACTCCAGCTTTTGCTGCCCAGAAGCTCCATACCCTCCTAGAAGGAAAACCAGCACAATGTGGCCACAAGAGGACTATGATGCTCAGTTATTTGCAGAAGAAAAACCCCATCATTTCTTTGATTCCATTTTAATTAAATGCCAGGCTACATCTCATGGCTGATGGCTACCAGCAGCTTCTGGACAAGCTTGTGGGTTGTCCTTTATTCTCTCACTGCAGAAGTGGAACTGTAGGTGGCTTATGAGCTAAACCCAAAGCGCTCACGACACCAGCAGCACAATGCCATTAACTCTGCGAGCCAGGCCATCACATCCAGTGTGTGCTCGGCCTCCTGCTCAGCACCAGCTCATCAGACGTGTTCCAGTACATCACTTCCACTTCAAAGACATCAATGCAAGAACCCTGAGCTCTGCCTTCCCAAAAACCACCCATCTTTTATCTTCAAAATTAAATTGGTTTTGGCTACTTCTACACTACAGAATTTGCTTCCTTTCCCCTTCATTCCATCCCTGAATAAAGAAAGTAGCCACGTATCTTAGCACAAGTCTTTCATTTGTTACATTGACTTTTCCTTTTCTACCTCTAAAAGGAGCTGCATTTATGCTTATAAATGTTTTGCATAAAGAAATGGTAGAAGTCTACACTTGAGGACCACCCTGCATGTATGAGGAGCACCAGGTCCTTTCAGGGCAATAGGGAAAGGTAACTCAGGATGTCCAAGCACTGCTCTATCTACATTTCTGTACGACATACACATCCCAACCTCAGCTCAATCTATAAAATGGATGCAAGTGTTCCCCCCAAGTTTGTACATCTCAGTTATGAATGACTCAATGATTATTTGAATGACTGGCTTTGGTTCAATGAGGTTTTGAACCCCTGTGAGAATGGCAAAACCCTCTTCCAGGGCACTGGCTAAAACAGCAGTTCCAGCTCCTATTGCCCTTTGACTGATGAGCTTTCAAGACCGACAGCGGAGTTATTTATGCAACGGGGCAGAAAAGTGATGGGTGCACAATGCACCGAACCTTTATGGTAGGCAGAACAATTAACAAGACACAACGAAAGGCAGAGACACTACAGGATTATTAAACTCTTATTTGTTAACCTACTTTAGAGACTGAAGAACTAATAGTTGAGGGAAAACACACTGGGATAAGCTGATCTCCTTTTACACCAGCTGAAAACGTGGGTTTCCTTTGAGAGCTGGAATTACTTTTGTTTCATTGGATTTAAAAGGAGATCGTTTAAGTTTTTAAGAAATCACCATTTTCACTCTGTTTTCCATATTGGGAGAAGGTTCGAAGTGGGCACAGAAAAAGCATTATAATTAAAAATACAATTTTCAGGCTTGGGGGTTTCACTGCGAAAAAAAAACCAACCACAACCTCCAGGCACAAATGAATTTCATAGAGAATCCCAATTTTTAACGGCGTTTTCAGAAGTGCAGTGTGACTCTCATCCCATAAACCAAAAGCCATTTATGACAAAGAAAACCTGCAAGACAGCTGTCATAAAAAGGTCACTCTAGTAGTGCTGAGCCCCACTGCATACATACACCCACCAACAGGAGCTACAGAGCTCCACCACTTGCTATTGCTCTGTTGGCAGTCAGGAGGTGTCTGGGAGGAGTAAAGGGGTTTCTTCTTGCCCTATAATAGGGTTGAATGCTATAGTAGGGCTGCTGCAGGACTCGCATTTGGCCTGTTTCGGTTCTGAACCAACAGAAGCAACAGTGAGGGATGTTTACAGAGCATTTCCATGAAATCTTGTGATGACTTTGTACAACTTCCCCTTCCCAAATCCACAAAGCCTCCGCTTTAGAATGCTGAACAAGCTGTAAGAGGCAGGGTCTTAAGAAAGAGGAGGTGGAAGTGCCAGAAGTGAAGCGACAGGCAGATGGGAGTTGAGAACGAACCTGGAGATGCCTTGAGGAAGACTGAATGAAATCAGAGCGGTTGCATGTGTGGATGTACACGCTGCTGCTAACCCAGAAGAGCCAGGAAGAAAGCCAAGTAGTCTCTTAAATAGGACAGAGTAATGATTCCTACTGCACAGGTGAAACGTGATGCTCTGCTAATGCAGATGTTGGGCTTAGGCAGTGAACCAGGCTGCTCTGATGATGAAAGGCAGAGTTCCTGAATTCCAGACCCCTCTTCAACTGATGCACGACCTTTGGCAACTCCCTGTAACAACTGTAGATGGAAAGTGCATTTTAGAGCGCTAGAAAAGCAAGCTTGTTGGCACATTAGTGAGAGAAAAGAACATTTTGGGGTTAGTATTTCAGAAGTTCCTCACTTCCTGGTGAAAGAATTCTTTTTCTCATTTGAACTAGAAATTCATAGGAAAAAGAAGCCCGAGTTCAGCAGAACATTCCTTATCCTTTTACCCCCAAATTCTTCATGAGCTTCTCACTCCAAATTCCATTTGGAATCAAATCTGAAAATGTTTCATTTAACGTAACAGGAAACAACTATTAATTAATGAAGAGTCTGACCTACAGCTTAAGGAATGGCAAATAGGAAGTAATACCACAGAAGGAAGTTGGAAAGCCTTATTTATTACAGCACTGAAATAATTTATTACTGAAATAAAACCTTGCATAATGGAAGTGCAGAAGTAGAAGGTGTTTATGTTCAAGGGTTGGGGTTTTTCCCTTGCCCGAACTCAACAAGTTTTACTCCTTATCAAAGCAATTCAGGCTCTCAGAATCCCTGCCCTTGCACGATTAGCTACAGAAAACACAACCCAAAACCTTATGGAATTCCAACCGGAAGATTTCAGCCCAGCCTAAATACTTGAGGAAAAGCTGGGAAGCAGAAACAGCTCCATCCATGCTGGTCTGAAGCTGGCAAGTGGAAGAAGGCATTACCCTCCTGCTGCTCCCACCTTTATCACTTACACTACACCCAGCAAAGCATTGGACACAATGGATGCTTTCAGTCCTGGCAGAAGCTCCTACAGCAGCTGTGCTGGTCATTACACCAGTAACTACGTCCCATGAATCACATTTTCCTGCTCAAGAACTGTCCTCACTTATCTTCACTACTTAAGCCATCAGACATGAAAGCTCCCACAGCCACTGCAACAAGTTCCCTACAATACACACTTTCTACAGCAGGTGCTTGTGAGTGCAGAAGGAAATGCACTCCCTTCTTAAGTACCTGCACTAAATCAAAACCTAATGATTCCATGAAGTATAAAACCTACGAGTTTATTTCCCTTTTTTCCCTGGAAAAGGGCAGAACTGGTCAAACACTCCTAATTCGTGGAAGTCCCAGAGCACAGGATGACTGCTGTACTTTGACCAACATTCACAGGGCTGGTGTGCAGGCCCTGTAAAGACCTGATTTCATGTTCTTGGGTGCTTTAAGCTGCTCAAACTGCTATATAAAACACCCCAAAACCTTTCTATTTGCCCCAACACACAGAGGTTTGATGAGAATCTGAATTTCCCATTTTAGGGTCCTCCAGATGCCTCTCGCCATCTTCAGGAACAGCCAAATCAATCCTGAGAAGTCCCCTCAACAAACTTCATTTTGACATCATCATTTGCTGTATTTTCCACCCCAGTTACAAAACACATTCACACACATTTTAGCTTTGAATGTCGGCACGTAACCCTCTGAAGCTTTTTGTACTAGAACCTGTCATTTTCCTTTCCCACCTCCAATTCTGTGTTTTCTTCTGCCATAGCACAGCTGAATTTATCAGCTCTTTGAAAGGAATTTATCAGCAGTTCTACAAGAATCTCTAAAGTTCTTTTCTTCCTTCTCTGCTGACCCACTCATAGATTTATTGCAGGCTAAAATACTGCTACCAATGCTGATTTCCCATTGTCTCACATCCAACAAGTCTATGTACTCTGATTCTCTGCAAGCTACTCAGGAAGCTGCATGGCCTCCTCAGACTTCAAACTTCAGCTATTTCTTTAAGTTAGGGTTTTCCCCCTAAATCACCCTAAAGGTTTATGTAGCAATGAAGCTAATCCAGAATATTTTTGCCTCACAATGTCTAATTCATGGGATTTTCACAAGAGTTCTGAGGTCGCTTATGGATGGGACAGCTTGTAAAAGGAAGACCAACAGCAGTAAGAGTGCCTGCAGATTCAGTTACAAACTAAGTAATAAATACGAGAAGCCACCGGAACTGAACAACTATTTTTCATCTGTTAAATCCTGTACAATAAAATGAAATATCAAAGCCATAAAAAAGCACTTATTTGTAACGATGTCATCTTACCTTCATCATAAAAAGATGAATGCTTCAGGAATTTGCCAGTTTATGTGAGGAATTGCCTGAGTGTCTAAAAAACACTGAAGAATAAACTTAGTGAACGCTTTTAAGCATCCTTCTCACAAAAAGAGACGATTTACAGTGTGCCTCCTGGTTGAAAAAACACAAAACATAACAAAATCGCCTCCAAAACTCATCTAAAGCCTCTCCTAAATTATACCAACTGTGAAAGGCAGTTGTGGTAGGAAATAAAAGCACGTATTTGGCAAACAGAACTAGGGAGGGGCAGTTACTGCAAGAGACTTGCAGAGAGCTATTTAAGCTACATTAAACACCAGTGTACAAGTTAGGGAAGGTTTATGGATGTATGTACTGACCAGCCTGCTCCTGAAGATGAGCAAAACTGTGTGAAACCATTTCTTCCCTTGTTTCATTAATTATGAATGCCTATGCTCCACTCGTATGCCTGATAGTGTGCAAATAAAAAGGGAAATAGCATCCTACACTCAACTCTGGGGAAATAAAAGCCAGTTTTGAGACACATCTCAAGTATTCACCTCCTCTCCTAATTTGCCAACTTAAACCAGCTGCTTCCCAGTCTATAGATTGTTTACATAACCTTTCTTCACTTCTTGTCCAAGCTTCCCACCTGAGTATCAACCTCTTACTTGAACAGCTGCTGAAAACGGAATATAGTGACACAAATGTGGGATGTTTGTGAACAATTAATGGAGAATCCAATGGGAACCACTTGTATTCCACAGCAATTACACACTGGTCCCAGGAGCAAGCACAGAAAAAACATTGTTTGGAACCTGCCCAACTCCCTCAAAAGGCTGATTAGAAAAAGAAAAGAGCAAATAACAGCAGACAAGAGTCCTTCTGGGTTTAGACTTGATCACTCAGTTTACACCTTGCTAACCACTGCTGGGAGATTTAAACAACAGACAAAAGGCACAGCACCACCATCCAACCTCTTAGAGCAGCTGTAAGCTACAGAACTTACTCATCCAATGCCTGGAGTTGCTCTTCCTCCTCTTTTTATTCCACCTGAAGCAATCCCCTACTGATTTTAAGGGTCTCAGAGCATAAACTGGTGTTGTCACAAAAAATATATATTCCCAGTGCTCATTTTTGTCCCTTTTCCCCAGAATTCCTGGATACCAGGAGTCAATACTGCTCTGCATTGCCCTCAATGACCATCCTCCAGCTATGCTGCAGGTGGGGAAGTTAAGGGTGAGAAGAGGGACAATTTAAGTACAGGATTTTCTCTTTCCAGTTACTGTATCTACATACACAGAAGTGACTGAAGAAGATGCTACCCCCAACATGAAGGCAGGCATTGTCTAGATGCAGCAGGGACAAACAAGACCCCAGCAGAACTACAAAGGAGCATTATAAGCCACAATAAAAACAATCAGCAGCTCATTTTGGCAAACACTCAGCTGCCCAGCAATTGTACAGACACAGAACACAGGGTTTCACACGAGGCTGATGCTTAATGCACAGAAGCCCTTCGTTTGAAGCTTGTGTTAATGTAAGGCTGCAGTATTCATGTTAAAAAAAGAAACCATCCATAACAACATATAAACTGCAGATGAAATCACCTCATTGGCCAAACTGCAGTTACATTAAGTAGTTTTTAAAGCTGGATCAGAAAATACCTGGACAATGATCATAGAGGAGCACATGAAAACCTAACTCAGGCGCAGCTGTCACTGAAGGGTTCCTACAGTGGGTGTTCCAGTGCTTTAGATTTTGGCCCAGGATTCTGGATCAGCTTCAAACCTGTGTTCAGAACTTCCCTTTCAGACAGTTAACAGCAGATCACTTTGAGCAATGAAGAAACTGGAAAAATACGTGAACCACATACAAAAAAAATCAAACACTAACTGTAGTGATTTACCACGATTACTCACAATAGTAACTTCTTTGTACCTAAGCTTTAAAAAGCAGAACGTACAGATAAGAACAGGATATTCTGATGCTCCAAGTGGGCACTGAGCAGGGATCCTACAGAGCAGCTTCCCACCAGTACAAGCAGGGCTCAGAGTGCTTGCTCTGCTCAGGACTCCGACAAACCAGCATTCCATACACAGAAGCACTTCTGATCAATGAGATCTATAACAGTTTGATCGCTTTATTCATAGAAACACTTAATAAAAACTCCTCAACTAAGACTGAGGAGCGCCTCATCAACACGTTAACAGTTGCATTCTCTATTACAAAGAGGGATCCTTAGTTAAATGGCATGACCATGTCCAGTTTTAAAACTGATTTACTTTCTTTCATATCCTAAAAGCATCAGTCCAGTGACCAGATTTTTTTGTTCCTGTTTAAGAACAGCTTTATTCTTCAAAAGCATCATCTATTTGTGATAGGACACTTGGCTGGTGGAACAATCCCATTCACTTTTAGCTCTCTGAACAGCTCTTGCAGCTTCTCAACCCCTTGCGACACAAGCAGCATGCACATGGATGAGGTAGAGGGGAAACCAACAGGTTAAAACATTTAATGTTGGGTTTGAACTTTGAGTAAGTTCCCCCCAACCCTTCGGAAGGGGGCACTTTATACAATTCCATATCATTAGAACACACAACACGCTTCTTCATCTGAGAAAACAAAGGAAAAGGTATCCCTGCATCCTCAGAAACTTCAACTATTATGTTGGCTACTTAACAGACACTTTTGTTTCCATGATAAAAGTTCTTTTCCAAAGGTCTTCACCTGCGCCATGAACACAAACTCCGGCCCAAACCTTCCTTTGGGAAGCCTCGACCCAGGGGCCACCTTTGTTCACACCTGCAAACGAGAATGTAAAACAGAGCTAAAGTAAAAGTCACCCTGACCCAAAGTCCTAAACAATTCATAAAGTTCGTATTCTGAAAGTACTGCAATAAGCTCCATTTGTTGAAACCAGTGCCACAGAGCAACAGTTACTTGCTCATGCCAGACACAACCAAACAGCTCTAACAGATAAATCATGAGGCCCAAAACCACCATAAAAACATTAACCTGTTGCAAAATACTGGTGGTTCTGTACTAGAAGCTCCACATTTTACCTTAAGCTGGATCCAGCTTGACCTTTCTCACAGCTCTCAGCAGAGCCTGTCCTTAGTTGTCAATCACTTTCTTCACAGCTTATCCGCTGTCAAGGCAGGTAAAAGAAGTATCTCCATCCTGCACTGCAAAACAGTTTGATAAGGCAGTTTTCCAGCAATTCCCATCTTTGTGGATAGCAGCAAGCAGCTCTGAGGGGTTTTTACAGGCACCCGAGGCAAAACCAAGGGTAACAAGTCCACCAAAACCCCGGTGGCTGCACGCAAAGGGGCAAGCAGGAACGTCACGAAGCGAATGAAGCACATTTTGCCTGTACACCCGATGAAACCGGTCCCCAATGCTTGCTAAAACC
The DNA here is from genome assembly GCA_009867235.2 of Psittacus erithacus. Classification (NCBI taxonomy): domain Eukaryota; kingdom Metazoa; phylum Chordata; class Aves; order Psittaciformes; family Psittacidae; genus Psittacus; species Psittacus erithacus. The sequence continues at coordinate 17,720 of WYDI02013577.1, forward strand.
AGTTACAAGTACGTGGAGGCAACAAGCACGGGGTTTCGCCCTACCAGAAGGCTCCAATACCTGGCACAGAAAGCAAGCGCTGCCAGGATATCCCTGGCACATCATTCACAAGCCTGCCCGGCAAAAGACACAGGAAACCGACCCTGCCATTGACACCCAGGTCCCGTCCCACCGCTTCACCCGACACCAGACGCGCTTAACGGCAAGCGCAGCTTCCGAGGCTCCTGGAGATACCCTCGGAGCGGCTACAAACACCTCCAAAGCAGCTTCCCAGGCAGGGAACGCAGCGACCCGGGACTTCCCTGCGGAGCAGCGCCTCCCGGTCCCCCCTCTCGCTGCCCTCAGCACCCCGCTAACCCAAAGAGGGGGCTCCAAGAAGCAATACCCTGCGCGGCCCGAACGCACCCGCATCACCCGCACCCTTACGCGGTACCGCACCGGGGCCCGGCCGCGGGGACGCCGCTGAGGGCCCGGTGGAACAACGCGGCCCGGCCCGGCCTCGCCTCCCCTCACGGCCGCTAAGGAGATCGGCGCCCCACCTCCCTCCCTCCCTCCCGCCGCCCCGCCCCGCCGCGCCGCGCCGCCGGCGGCCCCCGCGCCATTGCTCCGCCGCCCCGCTCCGCACCTTTCCCTCCCTCCTGGCTGCGAGCCCCCGTGCCCGGGCTGCCTCCGGCTCTAAGCGCCGCTCCCCGCCCCGCGCCTCGGCGCCTCCCCCAGGATCCGGCCGGGAGCGGAGGGGGAACGGCGGCAGAGCGCGCCCCATCCCCACCGCGGAGGAGCCGCTGCCGCCGCCGCCGCCGCTCCTTCCCCATCAGCCACCAGCACGGAATGATCCTCCGCTCCCAGCCGGGCTGTCCCCCTGGCCGCTTTCACCGCTCCCTTATTGGCTTCCACCTCCCCTCGCCCGCTCCTATTGGCTCAGGCTTCGCGGTGCGGCGCCGCGATTGGCTGGTGGAGGTGTCAATCAGCGCGGAGCCCCCGGGAGCGCCCGCCTCCGCAGTTATCAGGTTAGTGTTCGCCGCGGTGCTGGGGCTCGGGATTCCGAGCGGAGCTGGGTGAGCCCTCAAAGTCCCTCACCGCGGCGTCGGGGGGGTCTGCATCGGTGTCACTGCGAGCGGAGCCGGGGACCGCCAGCCGCGGACATGGACATGAAGAAAAGGATCCACTTAGAGCTGCGGAACAGGACGCCCTCAGATGTAAGCAACGCAAAAATAATAATAATAATAATAATAAAAACCCATCCCGCGTTTATTTTTATTATCTTATTTTTGTTGGTAAGGGGTGTGCATCCCAGCCCCTCGAGGGGGAGAAGCCGCTGCTGCCCTTGAGGTGCTTACCTGTGCGCGGAGGGGATAGGGGGCTCACCCCGATTCGGGGCGCCCCAAGCGCGTTAAGGTCTAAAGGAGGGATGTTGGGGAGCAGCGGCTGCTCCTGACCCCCCCTCCCCTTAAACCGAGCGCGATGCCTGAGGAGAGGTGGGGGGGGAAAGGTCTGCCGGGCGTTTAAATAAAATAAGTTGGTGGCTCCTCTCTCTCGGCGTGTTTAGTTGGCAAATATTTGTGCTGGGTGCTGGGCAGGGAGAGGCCGGCGGGGGCTGCGAGCGAGTTGGAAACGGTTTAGTTTAAAGTGCGTCTTCGTTTCTTTGCAGTGATCAGGCAGGAGAGACTGGGGAGCCATATTTGTAACTTTGTAGTGCTCATGAACGCGCCCTTTCTCTCTTCTCTTCCCTCTTTTCCCTCTTTCCAGATGCTGAGAAGATAAAAGGAAAACAATTTTTAAGGCAATGCTCGGCGGGGTTGGGTTGGTCTTTTTTTAAGGGGGGGGGGGGGCCGGCGATCCGGAACCGCCCCCGGGCGCGGCCGCGTTGAATTAATAAAAAAAAAAAAAAAGTAGGGCACGAAATACACCCACCCCCCCGCCCCGCCCCTCCCCCCCCCCCCCACA
>WYDI02013580.1:0-19635 GCA_009867235.2 Psittacus erithacus
CCCCCCCCCCCCCCCACCCCCCCCCCGGCCCCCCCCCCCCCCCCCCCCCCCCCGCGGTTGCCAGGCAGATTTAGCACTAACGCGCGCGCCCTCGGGCTGGGGCGGGGTTTATTTGTAATTGAGGGGCGGCTGCGTCGCCCAATGGAAAGCTGCGGTGAGCGCAGCGTTAGCCAATCACAGCCACAGCCCGCCTTCGCTCCGCCCACGGCAGTGGGGGAGGGCGGAAAAGAGGCGTGGCCGTCCCCTTGATTGACGCGCTGCCGGGACAATGAGCGCGCGCAGCGTTCTGTGGGTGGGGCAACGGGAGCCAATGGGCGTCGCGGCGCAGCGGGAGGGGGCGTGGCCCGCGGCCGGGCAGGGCCCGTGCGGTGCCGCTGACCCGGGCACCGCGGCGGGCAGCGCCCCCCCCGCCCGGCGCCGCGCCGAGGCCGCCTGAGGTGATGCGCGGCCCGCGGGGAGGGGCCGCGGCCACCGCCGCCCTTATCCGCCCGCGCAGGCCGCGCTGGGGCCTCCGATAGGGGCCGGCAGCGGGGTCGCTGGCTCTGCGGGGCGGGTAGGAAGGGGAAGGCGAGCAGGGCCGCGCCGGGCGAGGGGGGGGGTCAGGCCGGGCGGGGGCCGCGGGGCCTAGAGCCCTTATGGCTGTTGAGGGTCCCGTGCTCAGCATGGCCTCGATGCACCAGGTCAAGGCAATGCCCGGGATCAGAACAAAGGAACTAATCAATGCACTTTCCCCCCCAGGAGAGTCCCTGCCCGGCGTTGTTTGGACAAGAACCGCGTTCCAAGGCACCAGCACGCACCCCGCCATCGCCGACAGCCCCCTCAGCGCTCCTGATGCAGCGTTTTCAGCCACTGGCGAAGAAGGGAGAAACCCAGGATCTTGGTTAAAACACGGTTCTAATGGAGGGTAAATAAAGCAACAGGAGCTGCGCTTTGTTTGTAATGCCAGCACCAACCTGCCATCAGTTATTGTTCATTTGCAGAGTGTTGAAGGATGACATGTGGCTTCATATCAAATGCTTGTTTCAAACAAGTGAGATAATGCTTATTAGTTTTATTCATAATAAGCAAAACTCGGTACAGTTCCCATCTTCTGAGGGTAGGGAAGGCAGAAGGCACAGAGTAGAGGCAGCAAGAGGAGAGCAGCAGAAGCAGAGCTGGAATCCAGGTCTCATCCCTCCCTCTCCAGCATCTGCTCCTGGAGTGGATACAGCCTCTGGTCAGGAAAGTGCCACAAAGTCAGGTTTCTGCTCAAAAGAGGCACAGTTTCTGTTAACAGCTTTCTGCTCACTCTCCTTTGCAAGACTGAACCCAAGTTTTCTTGTAAAGTGTTTTCCTCCACCCTCTGTAAAAGCCAATTTTTGCTACAACAAAGGGTTAACAGCTCACAACCTGTTGTAACTGGTTAGTGACTTCTCCCAAAGCTTCTGGCTTCATTGCAGGCCATTCAGAACTTGCTGGTTCACTAATCAGGGCTCCATCCTTCTGAAAGGGTGCTTAAATCCACACAGGAGCGCGTGCACCTCCACTTGTTTCCCTTGCTGTGGCATCAGAAGAGTTTCCGAACAGGTCTAGCACAACATGAGCTTTCTTACCTAGAGGGGAAAGTTATTCCCAGAAATCTCTTCATAGCTTTTTTCCTCTTGTCCTGTTTGGCCAGGTTTTTCCTGAGGTGACAGCAAGCTTTGCCATCTGCTGAGGCAGCATGCAGTGGTCCTGGCACACATGGAAAGATCTGCTTTCTCTTTTATGTTTCAAACTAAGTGTTTATGTGGGATGAGCCGAGAGCTTGACAAGAGAACTTCCAGCCACTCGCTGTGCTGCAGCCTGGCATCTTCATTGGGCTTTGGCAGCTTGTGACAAGCCTCCAAAAGGTGAAATACAACCATTTCCTCTGGTTGTGGCTCCAGATCTGTCAGGCAAGTACCACCTGTACTTCTTTGCTAACGTGTCTTAAGATGTGTTTCATGTGGAGTTTTGCCGTCAGGTGCATCCTCTGAGGTTCTGCTTCAGAGGAGATGCCAGAGTGACCTCCACCAGCAGATGAACAGTGCAGGACTGAGAGGAGAACTGTGATAATAGCATAGTTTATGCCAAATACTGTTCTCCCCCCAAGCAGGGTGAGGAGCCTGGGACAGCAGCAGAGCTGAGAGAGCTGGAAATAGTGATTTCCACCGGAAAGGAAGCTGCCATTTGGGTTCCGCGTTTTCATATAGTGAGTAACTTGTCAGAACAGAACTGACTCAGCTTCTGTGGTGACACTCAAGGGAGGAACGCAGCAGCTCAGATGATGGGACAGGCTGCAGTTATGTCTTCAAATGTTTGGTTTTTGCCGAGTTTTACCTGCACACAAGTGGCTTCAGTTTCCTTCCTCCTTTTAAATTGAAGCTCAAAAAGGTAAAACGGGGATAAAAGACATAAAGCAGATCCCATTTGTGAAGCTAACACAGTCAGCATCCTCCTTGACTGCACCATGCAGTGGAAACTACCTGTCCCAGGCCAAGGAACCAACCTTCTGGGAGCTTGACAGATCCACAAAATCCTTGTTGTATCCCAGGCCTCTCCAGTGAGAATCAGCTGGAATTCTGGTTCTTGTTACAGCAGGAGCCCTCACCCTGACCCCAGGTACAGCGGGATCCATCCCTGCTCCCTGTGTGTGACAGCTTCCAAGGCCAGGCTGGTGCTGCACTGCCTGCAGGGTGGCTGAAGGAATCAGTGTTCTACAGAGCACTGGAAGAAGTAAAATTAAGCTTTATTTCAAAACTCTTCTACTCTAGAAGCCGAGAGAAGCCAAAGGCTGGGAACGTGCTGGGTCTCTTCCAGCCCAGGAGTTACTGTGGGTACAGCTTCAGGAAGCAGCACCAGTGGAATGTGCACACCCTGCTCCTGCTGGAGAACTACAAACACTGACCGACACTGTACAAACCTGACACAGCAGTGAGAGCTTCACTGCAGGGAACAATTAAAGACACTTGCAGGGACAGACAGTAGAGAGCACATACGAGGGCCACTACAGCCCCAATTCTCCAAGTGGTGTGTACAGCCCAAGCCACTGGCACCATTCCCCTCTTGCTGCTGTATGGGATGGAAATGGGTTTAGTCAGTGCCAGCTGGGGAGGTCAGTAATAGCCAAGGTAAAATGGGACATCACTGAGCTCCTGCGGGTGGGGTTTCTGGAGCTGGAAAAACTGCATGAAATGAAAGCAGTGAAGTAACACGGAACATGCTGTGCTCACCCCACATGTGCACAGGCAGCACAGCAACCAGGCCCTAACCTTTTATCACTGCCTGCTTTAGCTCATGGAGGCTCAAAGAGGGCTCGGAAGGGGATGGCAGGGGATGAAGTACATGATTACTGTGTTCTACTGTTCAATTCCCAGCTGCCAGACTGATGGAGGTGTCCTGTGTGCAGGGACCTTTTGGGTGTTCATACTGTAGGAAATGCAATACAAGAGGCAACCGCTTCTCCAAACTGCATTCTCTATCCATAGCCCAGATTTCACACTATCTACACAACAGCGATCGCTGCTTCTGTGGAAGTTCTTGCTACTCATTTAAAAATACTAGAGAACAAACTGTTCAGTTCTCTCCGTTCCATCTTTAGAAGAATAACCTCCTCGTGTTAGAAGTTCATAAAAGACTTCAGGTTTGATTCTAGAGAGAATTCAATAACTGGACAAGAAGGATTTTGAAACACGTCATTCAAACCGAGTCACACAGCCGAAGCACTCAACAGAACAGGAGTTGTGAGCTGTGAACCTCAAGGTTCAGCTTTACATCTGCATTCGACAGTGAGAAAGAACTTCAGTTCCCAGGTCCTGGTTTTAATCTCTGCTCCGTACAAAAGATACCGAAAAGCACAAACTATTAAATAATTTAATATACAAGTGTCGTTAAAAAGCACTGTACATTATCACAAATGTACATTGAATATTAGAGCTAGAAAATCAACGAGTTCTGTTCAAATTTACATGATCTTTGACATCCTGTGCTGGGAAGAGGACTGCAGCAGTGTTGGAATCCCCAGGGCTGCAGGCAAGTGCTGTTCTGTCCAAAAGCAAAGCCCCAGTGAAGGTCCCAGGGAAACCCCAGCCTGTTCCTCCTGCCATGACAAGTTCAGCCACCATGTTTAGCAAAGGTTCCTGTTCCAAACCTGAGCATGCCCACAGCAGAGGCGAGTTCCCCTCAAGCACTTCCTTCCCTCCCCAGGACACAGCAGGGATTCCAACTACAAAGAGCCAGAGAATTCCCACTGCAAACTGCTCTCCCGAAACACAACCTTCAGCTCTGCAGGGCTCTGAGCAGCAGGATGGGGTGAGGAGCTGCAGAATGAGGCTGGGGGGCAGCTCACTGCAAACTCAAACCACAGCTCTCTCAAGATGGAAGTTTTTCCGTGTTGCCTTACAGAAGCAGAACCTTTTTGGCCAACAATTGATTGTAGTTAGGGAGGAGTGTGTAAGCAGTGAAGAGCCTCAGCCCAGCTGACAACAGCCACAATGAGAGAGCACTTGGATCACCTGAACAGGCCTTGAGCTGAATTTAAAGCACATCCTTTTCTGCCATTTGTCATTCCCCAGCACTGCCACGAAAACAGCATTTACGGACTTAAAACCAGTTCTTGCAACTCACTCACATAAGGAGGGAGCAGCCAAAGAGTTTCCATACACACAAAGAAAGAGAAAAGACTTAGACATCCACAGTATCAATACCCCCAGGTAGGATTTACCTGGTCATTCCTGTCCAAACTCCAAGCCCATGGCAGCAGCTGAGCTTATGGGGCTGTTCTGTCACTAACAGAGGCAGGGACCAATAGAGCAAGGCAGAGACCAATAGAGTGAGGCAGGGCCACACAACATCACCATTGAGACGGGTTCCTAACTCCAGTGCTGCAAACCCAGCAGATCCCATGGGAATGCAGCTGTCAGCTCCATGACTCAGAACCATGGAGGGGACAGGAGAGCGGCTGGCACAGAACAGGAGCTCAAGAAGCAAGGATGCAGAACAGGATCCCTCTGAGGGTGCCCTCTGCACCTGGCACCTCCAAACCCCTTGTGCTGCCACCTCACACATTTCCTTCCTATGTTCAAGTTATAAAGACTTGGAACAACACTGAAGTTTCTTTCTGCAAAGCCAGTAACAAGACTGTCTCCCTACACCAGCATCGAGGTTTTCCCTGCTGGAGACTTCACAAGACCTAAAACGTACACATCTTCTGCAAAAGTAAATGGCTGAGAACAGCAGAGGAAACCTAAACCCCCCTATTTTGGCAACTGAACAAGCACTTATCCCCTTAATATCATTCACTGGAAAAAAGTGATGGGTTTGAATGACAAAAAGCAAGTCTCTGAGACAGGAGACAAGACTCTGAACAAGAATGGCCACTGGGCTTGGACTTCATCTTTAAGGTCCATTCCAACCCAAACCCTCTATGATTCACAGTAGTACTGCTACAGTAAAACTTCTAAAGGTTTGAGGGGATCAAATGCTTCCTCTCAGACATTCTCCTCCTCCCTCAAAGGAAAAAGCCCTACAGAAAGGATTTTTCTGGCACATTCCTTTTCCCTTCCCCTTTTAAGCTAGGAGAGAAGTATGCAGAGCTACCAAGAGAGAAAACACCTTTATTTAACCCTAGGAACCTCATGAGCTTTACATGGCACTACAACACCTGGCCCAGATCCCTGCTATGAATCTGCTTCTGCTTCATGGAATAACAACTCTCCTGGTTTCTGCAGCACAAACCTGGGCTTCATCTCTCCTGTCCTGAGACAGCAGCAGGGGCCCAGGAAAACACAGTGAGAACTCAGAGTCACCAAAACACTGACAGAGAACAGCAAAGCAAACACTGAAGAGTTTGGGAACAGGAAGCTTTTGCCAAGGGCAAGCCTGTAGTTTCACCACAAGCCTGTGGCTTATGCTGGAGCTGGGGTTTAACCACTGCTTTAACTCTGTATAAGTCATTAAGGCACAGATGCTGCCCTCCCTTGGCGGGGCTGTGCTGAAGGTGCAAACCGCTGCTTCCCAGCTGCTTGGCCAACACAGGGAGCGGCCAGGAGGCCAGGAACGTGCCTCCTTCCATCCAAACCACGGCAAAGAGATGGAGAGAGCTGTGGTTCTGCCCTCCCCCATGCAGGACTCATGGCAGTGCAGGGAGATCCAAGGCAGACCCTCACAGGGGTGAAGTGGTGGCACATTGTCACACACTCAGGATGTAGAACCTGCTCCTCTGACACCAGCGCAGGGCTGGAGGCTGCTCTGAGGACACCAACACCCCCCAAAGCTGCAAACACCATAAGAGTTCAGAGCTCCGCATCCCATCCTTACCTTCACTGCGAGGCTACAACCAGCACTGGCAACGACCTGCACCCAGTGAGAAGAATATTACCTCAGAAACTAAATGTAGATCTTTAGTGCACTCTACAATCCACTCATGATTCAACCCAATTCTTCCCAGGAGTGGAAGGGTGCAGATTCCTGCATCATACTCCAGGAAAGGTTTGTATTTAGGCTACAAGTGGTATTAAAACTGAGTCCTCTTCATTTCCTGTGACGGCTTTTAAAAGTTAAGATATCTAAGAACTTAAGGAACAAGTGTCCTTGGGACTAAATCTTATTTCTCAGTAAGAGGAAAGCAGATTAAAACCAGTAGGTATATACACACTAGCTGTATATTCACACACATTATGTAAAAGCAGCTTAAAATGCCCTTCTCACTTCGCAAGTCTATGAAATGTACTTTGTTGTCTTTATGCAGTCTGGTTCCTACACGGCCCTCACTAGAAGAGGAATTCGCTGCCTTTTCTTTGAAGAAAAGATTTTGCATCAATTTTTGCTTTTTTTTTTGCTTTTTTTTTTTTTTGGCATTTCCTGGTGGCTTTTCCTTTGCTTTTTAAACACATTGTCCTGGTGTCAGTTACTGTGTTTCACAGGAGACTGGCCAGGCTGGTGGTGGGTCCATTCTGGGCCTGGAACTGTACAGGAGGTGGTCCATCTGTCCACTGCAAGACAACAAAGAGCATGAAAATCCTACAGCCACTGCCTAGGGAGGGACCAGGCCAGGCCAGAGCCATCCACTGCCTCCAGGTAATGAGAGACTTCAGCAGGAGCAGTTGATGATCAGGTTTGACTTTGTTTTTAGAGCTCCCATCCCAAAGTGTTTCTTTGGGAGCCACTCCACATGCCCATCATTCCAAACCTCCCATGCTGAATCCAGGGCCAGAGGTGATGGAGTGAAAGCATTTCCTGCTCTTACAGGTAGAGATGACTCGCACCAATAAGAAGCACCCTCATTCCTACATGTCTCAGGATCCCTTTGCAGGCAAAGCCAACATGCAGCATCTTCCTATTGGCCTTTCCCCCTGCTTTCTTCTCCCCAGAAGACACCAACTGCCTCCCATCTCTCATAACTGGACATGATTTTAGTTCAGAGCAGCAAACTGCCTTATGCCTTTGCCCAATTGGAAACCATCCTGTATTTTAAAACCAGTGTTACAGATGTTTCTGACAAGAAGGAATTCAGTAGTTGAAATACGAAGAATCCTTAAGGCAGTGGCTTTGCAGACATCTTACAGTGTTCACTGGAAATTCAGATTTAGAGAGAAGTCAAAAAAGCCAAAACCCCAACTCAGAATGCTGAAGTAGCAGCAGGAAGTGAACTCTCAGCAGCACACAACAAAGCATTCCCCAGCACAGGCAGACTGGATCACCTGAACACCAAACCTAAACCTGAGAACACACTAAGTGTCTTTCAGAAGCAGTAGCTGTCACCAAAATGAAGTGGCTACCTGCTACAAAAGCCATTTAAAACCATATATATAAGTTCTGGTGTATCAAGACAACACTACTAAGAAACAAAGACCTTCCCCACCAAATACCTTTATAACAGTGGCCTAACTGAGCCACACTTCCTCTTTCTGTTCTCACTCCTCTTGAAGTACGAGGAAGTAGGCTGAATTTTGGCAACTCAGAAGCATGCTCCGTGAGGGAAAGGGACAGGAAAAGCAAGCAAAGGGGGTTGTTCTGCCTCCAGACTGCTCCCAGCTGCCAGAGGAAGCTTGCTTACCGTGATGAGGTTGTGCTCGGGAAGGCTGCACGCTTCAATGTGGTCCTGCAGGAGCTGCTGGGAGAAGTTCTGGTGCATCTGTGCTGCCTCATGGGCATCCATGGCATTCCCACAGGCCTTGTTCAGGTCTGGAAGACAAGAGCAGCATGTGTTCACCGCGAAACACCCGCCTCCAACTGGCCTCCTCTGGTCAGAGGAGGCTCTTCCCTCTTGATGATAACTGGATCATATCCTCAAGTCAGATCCTCCACGAGAAGCAGGGGAACCCGGAGCCTGCCCTTTTTTGATGCTATTTTAGCTTCCAACTATTAAATATATCATTTGAGGAGCTCTAAAAGGAGGCAGCAAACTCTTCACCCCAGTAAAAACCCAAAAACAGTTTGCATTTGGCTTTTTAGCTTCCAGCCCCATCTAGCGGAGACGGGACAGACCTGCAGGTTTCCCTCTGCAGCTCCACTTCTTTTCCATGCAAATCCTTGCCTTCAGGGAACCACAGCCCCCTCCTGCTCTGCATACACCAAAAGCTGCTCCGTGTCTTGTTTTCTGGGAGGTTTACTCACAGGGATCACTCAATCAGGTTTCAGACTGGAAACCTACTAAGGATCAGGCATGTTTTAGGTATCAATGAGCAGCATAGCATGGCAAGAGCTGAGCTGTAGCACTTCCTATGGATGGAAGTGCAGTTGTGTCCGATTACTCCTCATTAGGCACCTTTTCTTCAAGAGAAGGTGGCTCCAGAGCGGAAGACCTTTGGAAATACCAAAGCAGAAACTGCCTCTTGTTGCTCCCAGGCTACTGGATACAACCAGAGGTCCATGGGGTGAGGTTTCAGCCACAGGAGGTTCAAACTGGACTCTTGGCATGTTTTATAGGAGAACTACCACTTGGACATGAATAAGAAAAGTCCATTCAATTGCCTGGAAGCAGTTTTGTAGCAAAGGCAAGAGCAAAGCAGCAAATAAGCCTGGCCCAGAGTGCTCAGCACAGAGCAGGGTGAACATGGCAGTTCAATACACACTGAAGCTGTGGGGTAAAGGGTAGAGTTGCTGCTGTATTTTCTACTGAGAGCGTATCACTTGCAGCATTAATGCTGACAGTCTGCCAAGACACTGGTCAATATTTGAACAAAGCATCCTGGGGCCAGCCTGGATCACAGGAAACAATATTTACATATGAAGTATAGAACCATGGAGCTGTTTAGGTTGGAGAAGACCTTTAAGCTCATCGAGTCCAACCATTGTAATAGTCTCTATTGTTGAATCAAGCTCATAAACACAGGCAAGGCCTAAGTGAAAGGTTTATTCCACCTGGAACTGCAAAGAAAAGCAGAGCAGCACCACTGCCAATGCAGCCCTTTCCCAAGGGGCACCCATTCAGGTCTTAGCATCACAAACAGCCATTCAGTGACAGCAGGAGAAACTCAACTGCTGCCAGCATGGGGATGCTGGAGCCTTCTCATCCCAGGGGTCCTCCAGTCCCCTAAATCCCCCCTGGTATTGACAGCATTGCCAGAGGCACAGAACAGGGCTGCAGCAGCAGCACTCACTCAGGGGCTGGCAGCACCACAACCCCCCAGCCCCAGGCTTTTTGCTGCTCTTTTGGAGTTCAAACCTTCTCCCACCTTACCTCTCAGCAGAGCCGAGGACCAGAGCTGCACAGACATGTCTGGGATCTTGCTGGCAAGCTGCATGGCTGGCACCACCATGTTGTTGCTTTCCTAGGGAAGAGCAGATAGCAAAATGAAACGGACAGGAATGATGTGTGTCCCCTCTAGCAAACAGACATCACCTGGAGATGTTACATTTGTGACAAAATGTGTCTACTTCAACCACTGCCATGTAACTAACTAACAAGGAAAAGCCCTGAATGGGACAATAACCCGAACACATTGTATCTAGAGGTGTCTGGAATTCTGCTCAGGCCTAGGCATGGCTCAAGATAACAGAAACACTTCATACATTCTATGGGGAGAATTAAGGAGCTTGTTCCCAACAGTTCCTTCCCAAGCAATCCAGCTGAACCATGGTATTTGTCCTTTATTCAGCTCTTTTCTTCAAGCGATTTCAGGCATTACAGAAACACACATTTGTAGAAAACCTTTAACTCTGTGCAAGCGTTATTAACCACAGAGCTCTGGAATCATGTACCTCAACAAGCTGCCAACTGATGGTGGGACACCATTAAACAAGCACCCTTAAAATAACACTCATTTCACAACAGGTCCTGTTGGCAAGTGACAAGTGGAAGGTCAACATGGCAATAGCAGAGACTTACCCTGTGATTCCCCAACACATAGAATATGTGGCCCAGGAGCACGAGGGAACATGCTGTCAGTCGGTTCAAGTCTTCTGCATTTGACATTTTCAATGTTTCTCGTAAGAATCGCCTTAAACCAGAGCAAAAAGGGGACTTTAAAGCCTCTCCTTTCCCTCCAGTCTCTACGAAGCTTTATTAAGAACCAAATTAATCCAACTGGCAAATATTAGCACTCAGGACTAATCGTGTGCTGCAGGTGACCTTAAACAAAGGGCTTCATTCCCAAACCTCACCTTTTATTTAGCAAAACTGAGTGGTAAGAGAGTCCTCCTTTGGAAAGCTTTGATCTGTGCTGCTGCAGAGGGAGCATGAGAGAGATCTAAACCCAACAGCTCCCTGATGCTTCCTCCCAGGTAAAACAGAAGGCGCCCAAATCCCCAGGGAGAAAGAGCTGCAGGCTTGCAAGGGAGACCTCAGGGGGATTAGTTTGATCTTAACCAGCGGGATTCCACATCTCCATTTTGCGCTCCCCACCCTTTCATACTCACTTTGCCTCATTGTATCTTCCTTGGAAGAAGGAGAAGAGACCTCGGATGTAGAAAGCTGCTGCCCGAAGACAGTGAGAGCTACGGATAAAGCAGGGTGTTGGAATCCATGTGCTGCACAGGGATCAATGCAGCACACACCAGATTCCTTGGAATTGCCCAATAATCCAACCTCCAAATAAAACACTGCATTTAACACATGGGCAGAGCTTCTGCCTTCAAAAGAAGCGGATGATTTCGTTTTCTTTTCAAACAGCCTATTACAAATCCAGCATCAGCAACGCCAACACAACAGCAGCATGGAGAGAGCTTCTGGAATTCTCACCTCACAGGAAAATTATGGTCTGGATTTATCCTTTCCAATAAGCTGTAAAGCTGCAAAGTGGGAAGGAGAATAAAAAGATAATCAGCATTTCTCATAGCCAGGCTGAGATACCACAAACACACTCAAGGTTCACTTGCAGTGCTTTGGTCATAACACAAACCCACCAGTAGTAAGAGGTTTTCACACCCATTTTGATCCTAAAACCAAGTTTTATACAAAATAGGCTTTCCCTGACTTTACAGAACTCTCCAGACAATGTTAACATTTCCTCAGGAAACTTGTACCTGTCAGAGCTGAGCTGTTCAAGAGCCCCACAAATGCTTCATCAGGTTTGCTCTTGAATTTACGCCATAAATCAACTAAGAAACTCAGAGTACTTCATCCTTAGCTTTGCTCTCTGAGGGGTTCTGCGCGTTAGCTGAAGAATCAAAGCATCATTCACAGCCTCTTCACAAGAAACCTGCAAGTGTGCTCCTGAGAACTCCCTGCTGAGGGATGAGGCAGCTGGAGCACCGTGTTACTGTGGCTTCAGGCACAGCACTGAAGCACCACACACACACACACACGTGCACATTCCTGTTCCTGGCTGTTTGTTCAACCTTGCTGGGGTTTGTGTCATCTCATAAACCCCCTGCACAGATGGAAGCTGAAGCGAAGAGGCTGAATGAGGCAAGGGGAGTCCCTGAAGCAGGAGCTGCCTGGCTGGACAAGGCACAGCTCTGCAGTATGCTCAGAGGAAAAGGCTAACCCCAGCAGGCAGCAGCTACCTCCAGGGAAGTGCTGGTGTTCGGAACAGGAGTCAGGAAGCAGCTCACCTCTTGGTGCCGGTTGCCTTCCCTGATGTACACACTGGCTAAGTTGGTCACAATAAATGCCCACAGTTCTTGATGCGTAGTGAGCTAAAACAAACAAGATACCAACAGCACAATCAAAGCCTTCAGCACCTCACTCAGGATTTACTCACCTCTCTAAAGCACAGGTTTGGTGGCTGACATTTTGCCATCTCCTGACCTGAACTTCTATTAGCACAGAAAAAAAACTCAAACTAATGCAACTGAGAGAGTCTCCAGGTTTCCCTTCCAGCCTCAACCGCTCAGTGACCCCCACCACAATTGCAGCATCCATAGCAAAATAGTTTGGGAAGAACACCTTACCCTCAGTGCTGTAGTAAACTGTGCTTCTGCGTTGTCCATGCAGTTCACAGAGATGCAGTACAGCCCCTGCAGAAGACATGGTGTTTCTAAGGTAACATAAGAATGCAAAGAGGAAAGGCCCCCACAAAGCCACAGCAACCCCAAGGATTAGCAGGAATAAAGGTAACCAATGGGTCTTAGTTTTGTTTGTATCTGGGAAAAAATACACAGTCCTTCAAACTGGTGTGTTCCTGTAACACCTCCCCCCATTTAGCCAAGAAACCCTCAATTTCTTCCAACACTCAAACATAAATTCTCCCCTTTACGCAGTTCCCACAAAATGCTGTCTCCAATGTGCACAGTATAGCCCTTGTGTATTCACCTTGCATGCTTACTAGCATACTACACATCACTTAGTTAAAAAAGGGATTTAAGCTTTTGACAGGCTTCAACAACCCAGGTGTGGGTCCCCGGAGCAGGACTGGCCAAGGCAGCCCCACTGCCCAGCAGGAGCTCTCAGTGGCTGCATCACCACAGGCTCCTTAGTTCCTTGTGAGGAGTCTTGGGTAGGGTCTCCCAAAGAGTAAAGAGTTTACCACTAATCGCAGCCACTCACCAAGAGGGTGTGCAGCTGAGCAGCGTGGTTGGAGAACAGCCTGGGCGACTGCTGGCAGAGCTGGCACACTTGGGAAATCTGGTAGCAGAAAAAGAAGTATTTAAGATACTTTTCTCTATCTTATTTTACGCCCCAAATCCACCTGCTTGTGTCACACGTGTCACAGGATGTGGCAGGGATTAGTTCAAGACTCAGGTTATGCTCCTGGGCCCAGGCACACGCTGCTCCACTTGTGTTCCATAAGATTCTTTGCTTTGCAGCAGCTCCACCATATGGTGGCTCCACCTGCAAAGCCAGTCACAGATCACTGCCGTCACGCTGGGAATGGGAGCTGGAACACAACAGAAAAGCTGGAACAAGGGTCTTTCATAGGGTAGGAGCTTCATGAGCCAGAACCAATGACTGCTCTTTCAGCAGATGAATTTCCCCCACTCCATAAGTGCACTCAAGAGGCAGCTGACACAGAGGTTGAGGTGATCCAGCAGCATTTCCTCACAGTAAGGGATGCACAGCCAGGATTTTAAAATCCCAGAAAAGCAGCACAGCTCTTTCTTGCCTTAAAGAACACTCTTCCTTCTCCCCACACTATGTAAGAGGAGAAAAGGAACAGAAAGGCAGGGAATCTTCAAAACTGAGAAATGCTTGGAAAGAACAGGAACACAAAGAGCTAACGGAAAAGATACCAGCATCAGACCACAAGGTATGATCAGGAAGCTGGAAGCACCCATCAGTGTTGACTCCATGAGCAATTCCAAAGTGTTCTTAAAGGAGATATTTAAGAGGAGGCTAATTCCATGGCTTCAGAGTCACAGTTGCCAGAGCATCGTCATGCCAGAAAGTACCTGTCAGTTTAACACCGCTGGAATCCCTGAGCCCAAGTACCCTCCTCAACACCGAGATTTACGTGTTTTACAAGCTATCACAGTTTCCATCCACAACCAGGGCAATGTTGACACCCCCTTTACCTCCTGCAACGCTGTGGCTTTGTGTCCCGTGACAAGCCGACACATGATAATGTGTTCCAACAAGATCACTTGGAATGATGACAAGATAGGACTGCAGTCCAACACTGGAAAGGGAACAAAAGGAACTCAATAGTGAAGTTAAGAAAATATTAACACCTTGTCCCACGCCTACAGCCCAATTTACTGAGCTGCAATAAACCCCCCAAAAGTTGATTCCTGTACCCAAAGTAATCACCTAGTTATAAACCAGAGTGAAGCTCTTTGATGCAGCAGACACAGACTGAGAGAGCTGTCCCAGAGAGCTAATAACGTTGCTGTGGTCTTGTTTTAATTTAAATTAGCAACAAGGAATGGAATCTTGCAGAATTAGAACCCTTATCCTTACTTTTTAGCTTCTCTAGCTGCATGAGTGCTTTGTCTGTATACTTCTGAGCCTTCTCCAGGTACCCTGCTTGCATGGAATGCATCACTGTCACCTGCCACAAAACACAGGAGAGGTTACAAGGAATGATCTCTGCAAAGGTCTGGGAAGTTCCCAAAACTCCTCAGCCACCAGCTTTTTAAACTCACTTAAAAGTGACACATTTCAGATTTTAATCATATTCAAGAAGCAGCCGGACTAGCTACAACAACCTGAAGTCAAGACTGTCACCGTGGTGGTAAAAATAAGCCAACACAGGTCCACCTCATTCAAATCAATAACCTGATTCTACAATCTGGATCTGAATAAAGTTCCACTCCAATCTCCAGGCTTCTTGCACAGTGTATTCAAGCACTGACAGCACTGAGAGCAACAGTCTCCAGCTACTGTGGCAGAACCAAACTGCCAGTGGAACATACAGCAGCACATGGTCTGGACGTTACACTGGCTCCAAGCAATCCTGAATCAATCCCTCATTACTGATAATATACATTAAGTAAGGAAAGAGCTCCTCACCAAGTAGACCAGCACACACATGTGCTCCTTGGGCAGCCAGTGGAAGAGGTCAGCGGGGTTGCTGGGCAGGATCTCATCGTCGTGCAGAGTGGAGATGGTCTGGATGCACTGCTGCAGCTGCTTTAGGCACGGCTTCACACTCTTCACCTGCAGGACAGGAGTCACATCACATGTACCTGCTGCAGCTCTCAGGTTTCAGTGCTTCCTTGCTTGGGAAAACTTGCCAGGCAATAAATAACCCTCAAATTCAGGAAATGAGACCACGCATAAGTCACACCAGTGCCTACTTCCAGGATTAACAACAAGCATAGAATCGTAGAATGGTCTGGGTTTGAAAGAACCTTGAGATCATCTAGTTCCAACCCCCGGCCAAGGGGAGGGACACCTCACCCTAGACCATGTCACCCAAATTAGCCCTTCATATTTACCCATCAACCCACAGACACTCGAAATGTCTTTCATATTCAGATACAAAGGTTGTTATCTCCACCAGCATCCCATGGAAGAACCACAATGGCTGCTGTCACTAAGTGGATCACAGTAAACCTTTCCTCCAGGAAGAAGAATGCCACTGCTTTCCTCCTCATTTCATCCCCCAAACCAGCTCAGTTACTCCAGAGGCAGTATTTGTTCCCCAGTTTTTACATTGGAACTGGAAGAAGCACAACTCCCACGAACCTGCCCAGCGTCCAGGTAATGTGTGACCTGCAGCACTAGGAAGAAGACCCGTAATGACTCTTTCTGTATGGGGTTTCCTTGCCAGTTTTCAACTATCTGTCCACAAAGTGTAAGGAGAGGGTGCACCTCCTGCAGCTTCCGTTCCATTAGAAGGAGCTATAATTGAACAGGAAAAAAGAAATCATTCTTTTTGTGCTAAATGGTTTAAACCCTTGAAGAACCACAGCAGAGCCCTGGGTACATTGGCCTCCTGAAGATAAAACCAGACTCAAAGCCATCTTGTTGCAACAGCACCAGCATTTTCACATGGCCAGATGCCTTCAGCCCGAATTACAAGAGTTCCAGTGACCATTTGCAGTTGCTCTTTTCTCCTTGCAGAAAAGTCTTTGTCGTCATGAAGGAGAAAAGCAAATAAAAGGCAAAGCTATTCACAAGAACCTCCCCAGAATCCTGCACGCTTCAGGCTTAGCCCAGATGTATTTTAATACTAGGCTTGCTCACATGAACAACACAGAATAGCTAAAGCACATATAAGCATGCAAATACCTAAAAACAATTGGTTTCCCTGCATTCTGCAGCTCTGTGCATTAGGTTAGTTAAGTATGTAAATAGTGCATCCAACTTACCATGCCCTTGCTTAGCAGGAACAGTGCTCTGAAATGAAACAGAACATCAAACTCAACAGAAAATTCCTCAAACCACAACTGTCCACAGAAACCCCAAGGAAAACCCCATAAATCTGCCATTCTCCCTCTCCCTCTCTGTTGTATCCAACAGACAAAAGAGCATTGAGGAACCTGCCCCAGAAAGCAGGTTTAAAAGCAAAATGGAACAGTTCAATCACAGCCCTTATCCCCCCTCCCCAAGTAATCACATCTCTAAATAAAACCTGAATATCTCCAAATAAAAAATTAGAGGAAAGCAAAATCTTTCCTGTGGGAAGGGTAAAACATCCCTGGAGCTCACCTGGTGTACTCTGAGCCCACCACCCGGGCGTACTCTGCTCCAACACCGAGGAGGTCACACGCAGATACTAAGTCTTTTTCAAGTGTGTGTAGTTGCTGAAACGAAGAAAGGCCGTAAGAGACCAGCATGTTCCTTGGGAGCCTGATGAGCAATTGCTATAGATGTAGCTCCTCCTGTGCTTTACAGGTGACAGGCACTAAACTGGTACTTCTTGAATGTATGATCTGATTTTAGAGGCATTTTCTGGGAACACCTGGTATTCCCCAAAAACAAAAGGTTATAACACAGAATCATGGAATCAACCAGGTTGGAAAAGACCTTTAAGATCAAGTCCAACCATTACCCCAGGCCAAAGAAAATGCCTCAGCCCCATTTCATACCACACAAAGCTGTTGTAATTCATTACAATCATGTGCAGGTCGGATCCACAGAGCTCCAACACAACTGTGGACTGTTCCACTGGAACAACGGAGGGTGTTTTCCAGCAGGAAGAAGGGTAGAGAAAGGCTGAGGGTGAGGCTGATGCCACAGCACCTCCCATCCCTCCTGCCTGCCAACTTCTCCACTTGCTCCAAACTCAGGTAGGAGCCACAGAGCTTCACAAGAGGCACCAAGGCCTCTGCAGTCAAGCAAAGGCCAGAGAGGAAACAGCACCCAGAATATCACAAAGAACATGAAGCCTCAAGGAAGGACCTCCTTTTGGAGGAAGGCACTGAGAAAAATCACTTGAGCTTCCTCTGAGTACTCAGGCAAAGCAAGCATTTGTCCTTCAATCAATAGGAAAAGGACAGGATTCACTGTTCCTAAGCTACACAAAGGAGCTTGGCAATTCATTTTCAGACTTGGCCTGCTTGTTTAAGCTCCTCAGGAAGGGGGAAAAGACATGTCCAGGTGATTACTAAGACAGTCTTCAAAGATCAGATTGGTTCCTAACCCAGCCTCCACTGCAGAGAGCTGTAAAGAGCAGTTAACTCCCTCAACTGCTGTGTTAAACACCTTGAGGCTCCTTAGGAGCAGAAAAGAGGCATAACCTGGAAAAACAGGGGTTGTTCTTCAGGAGTTATCTGCTCTTCCTGCTGCTCAGTCAACTCAGGATGTGCTTCCCACCCAATGCACTAGAGCACCAGGGAAAAGCAGCACTTTGAAGAGCAGTTACACAGCTGAGGACTGGAGGAAGTGTTAAACCCCCCAAATTCCAACAGACACCAGTTCGCTCCTACAAGTGAAGATGGTCCAACCTGTGCAGCTGAAGCTACACTCAGAGCACATTACAGAACAGGAAGAGTAACATTGCTCAGAGGCCTCTGCACCAGCTGCGCTCCTCATCCCACCCCTGCCCACTAATTACTTTGAACATAATCAAACACACACTCCAGGTTGGAAAACTCCAATTCCAGCAGGTTTTAAGGGAACACTTCTTCTCCCTGCAAGCCATAAAGTGGATTTGATTTTGACCCACCTCCAAACCCCTGTGTTCTAGTGCCCACGGGGTGATCCTTGCTGCTTTCTCCCCCTATCTGCGTTCAGCAAGTAAAAAGTAACCTGTATCCAATCCTGGAGCCCACTAATATGTCAGAATTATGAATTTCTTGCCTCTCCATTAACAACAGGGAGGTGCTGGAGGCATCCAAGCTCTTTTTAAATGGAATACAGCTATTTCCTCGCCCTTTTTCCCCAGTCCCAGTACTACAGTAACAGCTCCATTACTCTACATCACTTACTGCAAGCTGAAAAAGCAATCTGCAGTGCCAGTACGGGGTCTGCTGGGAGATCTGGATGGCTTTCCTCAACAGAGGCTTTGCTGTATCCACTGAATTCTGAAACAGAAACACAACCCCCCCCTCCCAGTCAACACAAAACCAGGCTGCCAGGGATGTCCTCACTAACAACAGCAGCCTCCCAACTCACTGTATTCTGCGTTGATCCTTAAGATGCAAAAAAGAAAAAAGCCCATGTACGTAACACACATATTCACACCGGCCCTAAAGCGTGTTCAAGACTTCTCTGTTTAACAGCCCTGGCCATTATTCTGACCTGGGCCTTCTCCCTGCACGGGAGAGCAAAGGCAAATACTTGCTTTAATGGAAGTAAAGACAAGTTTAGGGTTTTCTAGAGAAAAAAAGAACAAAAATAGCCTGAGAACACAGCAAAGCCCTGAGGAAAACTGTTTACCTTCCCCCTCCCCCAAATGCGCCTATCTTTGTCTAAATAAGGGCTAAAGAAATCCTTTGGCCAAGGAAACTTCCTCTGCGGTGCACTGCAATTCCAGCAGCAACTTTCACAATCAGAAAGACCACAACTTCAGGTTCACACTATGGGGCTCAGTCTATTCCCTGTAGCTGAATAAACTTTATTACTACCAGCAACACACTAACTCCAAGCCCAAAGACAGCTTCAACACAGCCCTGCAGCCCCAGGACAACCGAGAGCACCACTCACCTCCTGACAGTACAGCTCGGACAGAAGGCTGGCTGCCTCAAACTTAACATCTTCAAACTGGGGGATCTAGCAGCAGCAGCAGAGTTAAGTGAACATGAAACACGGCCTGGAAAACACCCCCAGCCCAACATCCACAACCCCTCAGCTGAATGCATGCGCGAGGAAAGCAGCACCTGGTTGGGAAGGAGGTGAAACACGCAGCCAGCTCTCCATGCCCAGGGCCAGACACTGGGGTGATGGGAGCTGCTGCAGTGGGAGCTGCCAGGAAAAGGATACTTGCTGCGATATCAACCACTGCAAGAGAAGACAGCGGGTTAGTCTGCACCCCCCGCGGGCCGGCCCCGCTGACAGGGCCCCGTCCGCGGCCGCCCCCCCGGCCCCGGGCTCACCGCCTTCTCCAGGTGCCCGCGGGCCTGGTCGCCGTTGCGGGTGTGGTGGTAGAGGACAGAGCCGAGCTGGAGGTGGGTGCGGGCCTCCATGCGGGCGGGGGGCTTGCGGGGCAGCACGGCCTGCAGGCAGTGCACGCACAGCCGCACCTTGGGTGGGCTGGACGTGCGGAAGTGCTCGGCCAGGCCCAGCAGCGCCAGGTACCACGACTCGCCGCCGGCCGCGCCGCCGCCGCCGCCCGACCCCGACCCCTGTGCGGGCCCAGCACCGCCGCCGCCGCCGCCACCGCCGCCACTACCTCCTCCTCCTCCTCCTCCGGCGGCCCCCCCGCC